>CAUYRT010050260.1:0-16783 GCA_963574885.1 Lepilemur ruficaudatus
CCTGTTTGTTCACCTAAAGACTTGTTAGTAGCCCCTTGAGAGGACTTTTGACCCTAGCCCACTACCTGTGTAATCCTGTTCCCCTAGCAACTGCATTCCCTGATATGCAAATGTGTAACCCTGACAACTAGTAATTGAGACTTGTGATTATAAAAACCTGTGTGAATCTAATCATATTGCTAGATCATGCAAGGACACAATGATCTAGTTGCCTAAGTACCCTGCTGTGATTATTCCGATCTTTTATATAAAACTATAAACTCTACCTTAGTCTCTGTGTATTCTTTTATTCTCTCTATTTCCTATCAATTTTCTTATCCTCTGTGGCGACCCCTATCTTAGGGACCTGGCCCCACGGGGAGGAGCAGCTGACCACCTCGTGGGCCTGCCGCACCCGCGTCCCCCGCTCTCCCTTCCTCCGTTTCCCCGCAGGGTTGGTTGGGTGGGAACGGTGGGGTAGCTGCTGATTTCCCACAGTCCGGTCCTCCAATTACATTCTCACTTCCTCCCTTCAGATTGTGAGAAATGTAACTCATCAAAAGTGACACCTGGTTCATGTTCTTGCTCCTCTATTAGTAGACCCTGCCTTCCCTGCTAAATGAGAAAGTAAACCAAGAAAGGTTAGTTCCTATATAAACTCAGGCTTGAAATTACACCAGGATGCAACTTGTGGAGAAGGAGCCAGGATGAGGAGAGGGTGTTATTCCGACACAAAGACTCTGAAGCCAGAAACAGCACTTCACCTTCAAAGGTGATAATACCATTTAGGGAGTGGAGCTGAGATAAAAGAGACAAGAAGCAAACCTAACTGAAGTTGTAGAATAATGTTTAGGACTTATAAAGTTAGGATGGATTATGACCACCTTAAAGGTCATGAGAGCAAATTGAACACGTTGTCTTAGGATGGGTAAAGTTCAATTCTATTTGATTAAAAAGTAAAAATAATTGTTTTCAGCTTTTTCTGAGTATGGTAGTGCACATTTGTATGTCTGAAAAAATCTACATAATCTTTCTGGATTTGACATTCTGTCTGCTTGTAAAAACATTGGAAATATGTAAATGAGTGATTGTATCTAAATGTGTCCTCATTTCTGTATGTGACATTCTAAAATTCATCTTTACATGTTCTGTCTCTTTATTTCTTGACATCCAATTAGTTAACATGCCCTTCTGGTTATGCTCATGTAAGTTAATCCTTAATGTGTAACAAACCTCCTTCAAAACTTAATACCATAATAGATTAGGAAGGAAGGCTTCCCAAATTATCCGATGCAGCCAGCATCGTCCCAATACCACAACCAGACAAAGACACTCCAAGAAAACTATAGAGAAAAGTCCCTTATGAATGTAAAAAGAAACGTAGTCAACAAAATGCCAGCAAACCAAATTGAGGAAATGTATAAAAATTTTTATTCAGCATGACCAAGTTGAATTTAATTCAGGAATGCAAGGTTGGTTCAAGATATGAACATCAATCAGTGTAATACATTATATTAATAGAATAAAGTATAAAGGCCAAATGGTCATCTCAATAGACTCAGAAAAAGCATTTGACAAAATCTAACACCCTTTCATGATCTTTTTAAAAAACACTCAGTAAACTGGAAATAGAAATTTCCTTTCTCAACCTAATAAAGCTTTATTCCTAAGATCAGGAACAAGACAATGATGTCTGCTCTCACCACTTTAAATCAAGAATATACTGGTGGTTCTAGCCAGGACACTTATGTAAGAAAATGAAACTAAAGGGATTTAGATTGGAAATTAAAAGGTAAAATTATCTATTCTCATATACCATAATCTTACATATATATATGGGAAACCCTAAGAAATTCATACAGGAAATAAAACTAATAAATAAGTTCTGATCTTTATAGGATGTAAGATTACTAACCAGAAATCAATTTTATTTCTATATACCATCAATGAACAACCCAAAAACGAATTAAAGAAAACAACTCCAGTTACAAATAACATCAAAGAGTATTAACTACTTAAGGATAAGTTTAACAAAACAAATGCAAGATTTGTACACTTAAAACTAAAAACTGTTGTTGAAAGAAATGAAAGACGTCCTAAATTAATGGAAAGGCATTCTGTGTTTGTGGGTTGAAACACTTATTATTAGAAAGATGGCAATGCTCTCCAAAGTGGTCTACAGAATAAATGCAATCCCTATTAAAATTACCACTGAACTTTTTGCAAAAATTGACAATCTGAGCTAAAAATTAATACGTAAATGCAAGGGACCTAGACTAGCTAAAACAATCTCAAAAAAGAAGAACAAAATTATAAGACTGACATGTCCCAATTTCAAAATTACTACAAATCTACAGTAATCAAGACGGTGTGGTACTGACATAAAGCTACATGTATAAATCAGTGGCATAGAATTCAGAGTCCAGAACTAAACCTTTACATTTATGGTCAATCAGTTTTGTGCTAAGTGCTAAGACCATTTAACGGGGAAAAAGTAGTTTTTTCAACAATTGGTGCGGAGACAACTGAATACCCACATGCAAATGAATGAAGTTGGACTCATACTTCACACCATACATACAAATTAACTAAAATGAATCATAGAACTAAAGATAAATGCTAAATTTTAATTATAAAATTCTTAGAAAAAAATACAGGAGTAAATTTTTGTGCCCTTGGATTGGGCAATGGTTTCTTAGATATGATACTGAATGATATGAAAACCACAGTGGCAAAAATTATAAACTGAACTACATCAAAATTAATAACCATTGTGTTCCATAGGCATCATCAAGACAGTGAAAACACAACCCACAGAATGGGAGAAAATATTAAAGTTTTTTATATCTGACAAGGGACTTTTTTCTAGAATATTTAAATACTCTTATAACTCAACAATGAAAAAACAACTCAATTTAAAAAAGGGTAAAAGATTTGAATAAACATGTCTCCAAAGGAGATATACAAATGACCAATAAGAACAGAAAAGGATACTCCAAATAATTAGTAATTAAGGAAATGCAAATAAAAACTACAATGAAATACACTTCATACCTATGATTGGCTAAAATAAAAAGTCAAACAATTAGACAATAACAAGTGTTGACAAGGATATGAAGAAATTGAAGCCCCAATACATTGTTAGTAGAATTGTGAAATACTATATACTTACTTAGGAAAACAGTTTGGTAGCTATGCAAAATATTAAATATAGAGCTATCATTGAAACAAAAATTCTACTCCTTGGTATAGACTCAAGAGAATTAAACATATATCTACACAAAAAAAACCTGTACATGGATATTCATGGAAACATCATTCAAAATAGCAAAACAAAACAAAACAAAACAAAAAAAAAAAACTGGAAGCAATCCAAATTTCTATCAATTGAAAGAGATAAAAAATGTGGTATATCCATACAATTGAATATAATTTAAAATAAAAAAGAAATAATGCATTTATTCATGCTGCAAAATGGATGAACCCTGAAAACATTATGCTAAGTGAAAAAAATCAGACATGAAAGGCCACAGATAGTATGATTCCATTTATATAAAATGTCCAGAACTGGCGAATCCAAAGAGACAGAAAGCAGATTAGTGGTTGCTAGAGACATTCGGATTGTTCTGGGTTTTGTTTTTGAGCTACCTCACCTACAACTATCTACTTCCGTACTGCAGAGTCTATTATTATAAAAGTAAAACATGCATGTTTCTCTTTCCTGACCTGTTTACTCCATTCTACAATCTGGATTTCCTTATCCCATCTTTCTTTCTCAACTCCAGTGCAGTCTCTCATATCCCTAAGTAGAACGAATCACTCTATCTTCAGTGCTCCCATGGCACTGGGTAAACACATTGATTTGCCTAAACAGTTATATGTTCTCTATTTAGCTGATGATTTTCCATGGCTGCCCCTTTTCCCTCAAGACGCTACTGCTTGAGGATGGGACACATGCATTTTCTTCATCATCTTATCCAAGTCAGCTTTTAGGAAGAGGTTTGCACACAACAGTCTTCCTATAACTATTTATTAAATGGAATATTTGAAAAATAACATTTTTCAGATGAAAATTGTATATATAGTAGACATTAAAAAGAAAACTCCACTTTTTCTGTATTTTATGTGTAAGTCACAAAGTGAGTTAGGGATCATTCAGGGAGAAATGAAATATTTTGAGCAAACTGCAACCCTACTTTGTCCTGGGGATTCTAATTTCTTCACTGCTGTAATATATGCCTTTGATCTTTGAGAAAACAGTGGACAGCACCAGCTTCAACTTCTCTTTTGGCTCAGTCATCGTGGCCATTTAGTGTTGGTCATATGGTGACGATGACTTGGGAATTGACCTTGGACAGCGTCCTTCACCGCTTGTTCATGTGTAGGCCACTCTCTCAGTGAGTCAAGCTGGAGGTGATTCTTCTCTGTGCCCCTGAAATGTGGTTGTTGGGAACTATCACATTCTTTGTGTAGGATTTGAATTCCTTCCTTACTGCTCTAAGCCTGTTAAATGTCATAGCATTTTAGGAATTATTGTTTTGAGAAAGTTATCAGAATCTATCAGTAAGTCAAAGCAGTAATAAAATGCAGAAAGATCGGACCTGTTAGGGCCTACTCATTTATCTTCTTGTATCTTAATTGGGTATGAAAAGACAGGAAAAGGTTAGAGGAAAGATAAAGTATTGTGTACATTCTCCGCACTGTAATGAAAGTGATCTGCCTAAAGTGTCTGTTTATTTTATTCCAATGCTTCAAATCTGAGAAAGGCTCCCCATTGTCCTCAAGGCATAATGCAAACAAACCTCTGCAGACCACTGCACAGCCGGGTCCCTGGCCAGCTTCAGCGTCGTGGCCTGTCAGCATACCCATCCTTCCCTCTGCACTCCAACCACGAATAAGGGTCTTCATTTACGTGAAGGAAACGTGTCTTTTACTCTCTCATGCCATTTCTTTTCTTTCTTTCCTTTTCTTTTTTTTTTTTTGTTTCTCAAGAGCAGTGATTCTCAGACTTAATGTGTATCAGACCACCTGGAGGGCCTAGGCTCCCCCAAGAGTGCCTCCACCCCAGAGATCTGGATCCCGTACAGCTTGATGGGAGCAGAGAATTCACATTTCTAACAAGTTCCCTGGGGAGGCTGCTGGTCCAAGGACCACAAGGACGACCGACCGAAGGACTGAATCATTCTTTAATACTCTTTCATTCCCTCATTGCTTCTATTCATTAGACAGATTTAAGCTAAGAAGAGTGTGCCTGAGTACCTTTACTCCTTCCCATGATAGCACTCATCAACCTGCTCTTACGAAGGGCCAAGACCCTCATTGAAGCTGAAAGCTATTCACAGGCAGGAGCTTTTAGCCGTGCCATGGTTGTCTCTCAGGGCTAACACCCTGCCTTATAGTACAGACTTCATGAACATAATCACTAAAGGAAAAGAAAAGATTAAGATTGAGAAATAGATGGAGCCCAGAATCCACGTTCAATCCTTTGTGCTCTCTCCAACACCAAAGGCCTGTGTGTAGCAAAAGCACTGTTCACATTTGTTAAATTAACAAATGATGGTTTTATAGGAATCCAAGGATAAGACTTTTGCATACCTACTATATGTACTTTTTTATTCTATTGTGGAGATAACCCATACATATCATCCCCAAAGAATAACCTGTTGTCTTCCCCCTAAACTATCTCCTTCTTCCACTCTCTGATCCTACCGAAGGCCTCCCAGATAGCCAGGTGCCTGGGAAGCGGGTGGCCAATCTTTTCCTCTCTCATACTGCATATTGCTTCCCAATCTCATCAAGCTCAGAATCATTGCTTCCTGGGAATTTACCCAGTCTGGTCTCTTTCCACCACTGTGACTCTATTTCAAGCCCTCATTATCTCTCTCTTGGACTATTACTGGAGCTTTTTAAATAGATTTCCTTGCTGTCCATCTTGTCTACCTAAAATTCTGTTCTTCACAGAGTCTCACAATTTAACTCCTCTGTGTAAAATCTACTAACCACTCCCCATCTGCTACCAGAGAGGTCTTAATTTTGGTGGTCAGAGACTCTTTTGAATAACTATGGAATCTTTCCCAAGATTCTATAAAAGAGGTGCGTATATTTCATGGTAGAAGGATACCTGCAGAGAGGAGAGAAAAGACTGTTCCCAGCAGGGGACACCTCCAGCAAAGGCAGTGTGCACTAAGGCTGTAGGAAGCCAGGGGGTGTTCTGGAACATTTGCATTGCAGACAGGGAGTGGCTAGAGTTGAACCTGTAGAGACAGACAGGGCACATCACAGATGACATCTTATCCGGTAAAAACAGCTTCATTTGTAGGCCAGTCCCCACCTCTTCCCTGCTTCCGTAATGCCTTGTTTATAGCTTATGTTTACGTTTGCCAGACTGTATCATAATTGCCTGTTTACCATGCTAAGAAATAACTTTAAAGGCAGTGACTGTCCCTTATTTATATGTATTCATCTGCATAACTATAGTAGCCTATCAATCAGTGGTTATTGAATGAAGAATGTACAATGAACTAACACTTCTGAGTTACCTTGGTTTTATACATTTTGAAATCTATTTTTTACTGTATCTGTTGTTGCTATGTTAGAAAATATGTCATTTTTATGACACTTAAATAAGAGATATAATTTGCATATAGTAAAATGCATAAATCTTACAGTTATAGCTCAATAAATATTTGTATATCTATATATTTGTATCTGTGTAACCACCACCCAGGTCAAAATACGAGACATTTCTATTGTTCTAGAAAGTTCCCTCATTCCCTTTTCCCATCAATAGTTCACTTTTTTTTCTACTGTCTTTTGCCTGTTCTTAAACTTTATGTAAATGGACAGTCATAAATTTAACACTCTAAAAATGTCCCTCATCATGTTCATG
This sequence comes from Lepilemur ruficaudatus, assembly GCA_963574885.1. Taxonomy (NCBI): domain Eukaryota; kingdom Metazoa; phylum Chordata; class Mammalia; order Primates; family Lepilemuridae; genus Lepilemur; species Lepilemur ruficaudatus. The sequence goes on from CAUYRT010050260.1 coordinate 6,869, forward strand.
TGAAACTTTTATCTCGGTAATGTTTATTCATACTATAATTTACCTTAAGCCACTTAATTAATTACATATTGAGGTCTAGAGATTTATATAGATATCCTCCATGGTCTGGAAATAATTTCTGTAGCATTAACAGCTTAGATATAACTGCTAGTCTTCACACTATGCCAACAAATTGAATAAACATCTATTAAAATTACTACAGCTTAGCTACTTCATAAGAACCTAAAATTCTATTCCTTTCTACCCCCTTAAATTTCATATATAAAAATATACCTCTTTTCCCTTGATAGAGTCTAACTTCCTGTTTGTAAATCTTTTCTTAACACTCCCCTTGTCATTACAGTCATGGCTGACTGGATCTGTACGTCACAATGTCTGTCTTGATGGGGACTCTTGAGTGTAAAAGTAAACATGATTGTACTAGCATCCTATTAGCATTTTGAAAGGAAGCCCACATAGGACATAAATAAACAGTAACAGGATGCAGAGTCAGGGGGCATCACAGCCATAAATTGTGCAGCTAACCTAACCAGAGAGGGAAGGGTGGGGGCGGAGAAAGTGTGTGGTGCACCCACCTACCCCTGGCCCTCAAACACTCATTTCTGACCTCATTTTCCCCTCCCCCTTTCCTTATTCCCTGTCTTTCCTCTATGGGACTTTTACATGTGCATCCTCCTTCCTCTCCTCTCTTTCTACACATGCGTAATGTGTAGGGTTGAAGTTCACTGGGCAAGGTAGGATGGGGGGTGAGGAAGGAAGAAAAATGTGACAGACAGAAGAAAAGTGTGTGCTGGGGTTGAGGGTACATGGCATGCTAAAATATTTATTTTTATTTTTATTCTATTTTATTTTAATATGGTTGGGGGTACAAGTTGAATTCCTTTACATGTACATATTGTATAGCGGTGGAGTCTGGCCTTTTTGGTGTTCCCGTAACCTAAGTAGTGTCCACTGTACCCCACAGGAATTTTTTCTTCCCTCACCACCTTCCACCCTCCCCCTTTATGAGTCTCCAATGTCCACGATGCCACTCTGTGTGCCCTCGTGTAACTGTAGTTTAGTTCCCACTTGTAAGAGAGAACGTGCGGCATTTATTTTTCTGTTCCTGCGTTACTTCACTTAGGATAATGCCCTCCAGGTCCATCTAAGTTGCTGCAGAAGCTGTTATTTCATTCTTTCTTGTCGTTAAGAAGTGCTCCATTGTGTATGCTACATATATCCACACAACATTTCTTAATCCACTCATCCACTGATGCGCACTTAGGTTCATCCCATATCTTTGCGATTGTGACTTGTGGCATTCTGAAAATCTAAAAAATATTTTAAAAATGGCTTGACTACCAAGCAGGAGATGCTATTGCTGCATGACTAAGGGCAGGGTGGGCTCAGTGGCCTGAATGTCTTGGTGAGCCAGGTCACACTCTGTCATGGCTGAATGATCTTGGACATCTTGCTTAACCATTGTGCCTCAGTTTCCTCATCTGTTAAAAAAGATGAGAGCACCTACTGCATCACTCTGTTATTCAAATGAGTTGGTACCTATGAAGTGATTAGAACAATGCCTGGCACATTATAAGCACTTTTTAAATCATTTGCCATATAAAATCAAGCCTTCGGAAAAATTTGAAGTTACTTCCTAAAACTGTTCACTTAGAAGCTTATTTATAATTTTCTTATTTTTTTTTAATAATTAATCGGAACATTTCTTCCAGGAGTGCTAAAGGGAATGACACTCACGTATTTATATTTTGATGACCTGAGCTTTAGGACTGTTGTGATAACTGTAACTGAAGCCACCCTTAGAAGAGAGGAAGCAGTGCCCAATGCCAGGGTATCAGTTCAAGTGGCTTCTCCTGGCATCCCAGACTCATTCTTCTGGTGCCAAGTCTATAGGTGGAACTTCTGGATTTGGGTCTTCTAGGGAAGAGATGTTGCTAGTATTGGTGACATTAAATAAATTAAAGAAACACTGCATTAGGTCAGATCAAGTCCATCTTTATGACGACACTTTGAAAAGGGTTGGATGGAATGTCTGAAAAGGCAGGCTTGTAAAGAAGGAGACAGGAATACAGGGAGGAGGTTCTGAGGCAATGGAGGGATCATATTTTGGTTGTAGATAGGATGTGCCATCTGCCCTCCCTACGTGTCACTGCCTTTGTCACCACCCCCCAGAGCCTCTCCCTTGGATGACTTCAACAGCTTCCCAGCTTCCCTTCTTTCTCCTGCCACAATAATTTCCTGCAATAAGATTAATATTTATTAGTTGCAAATCTAATCATCTCATTCACATCTTTCCTGTCTCTTAATGACTCATGAGAAGGAATAGAACCTGCCTAACCTAACCCCCACTTGGCCTCTGGTTACCTCTCACCTGGCCATTCCATGCACTTTTCCTTTAGCCACACCAAACATTTTTTTCTTCCCTAAGCATGTCATGAATATCCCCCACGTCACTGCTCTGCCCACCTCCTTTGCTTGATTTCTTCCTACTCATTCTTGGGTGTCTGCTGGGCGCCACTTCTTCAGGAACACAATCCACACCCTCAAGCTTGGGATGCCTGCCCTATAATGCAGTTCATTTTCTAGAATGGTCTTTCCTCAATTCCTATTCCCAGTGTATCATCTGTAAGTTCCATAAGGTGGGGTCTCGGTCTGGTTCATTACTGTTATATCTGTAGTGCCCAACAAATACTTCCAGAAACAACAGAATTCCACAATGGTCTCCCCTTATTCAGAGTTTCGCTTATCCATGGCTAACAGTGGTATGGAAGCATTAAATGGAAAATTTTAGAAATAAACAGCTTATTAATTTTAAATTCCATGCTGTTCCAAGTAGTGTGATAAAATCTCGCCCCATCCCACCCTGTCCTTTCTGGGACATGAATCATCCCTTTGTCCAGCATGTCCAGGCTGATATATGCTTCCCACCCCATTAGTCACTGACACTGTCTGCACCTGACATCCAGGCATGGACACTGTCGTGGCTTGATGATCCAGGGTCACCTGAAGCAGATGACCCTCCATCAGAGGCATTGTCAGGTCAATAGTGGCCTGACACTCTGTCACAATGCCTTTATCATTCACCTCTCTTCTTCTTCTCATCATGCAGGCATTTTATTATCTCAAATCATCGCAAGAAGAAGGGTAAGTATAGTATAATATGGTGTTTTGAGAGAGACAGAGAGAGTGCACATATCTACATACATTTTATTACAGTAGATTATTATAATTATTCTATTTTATTATTAGTTATTGTTGTTAATCTCTTACCATGCCTAATTTAAAAATTGCACTTTATCGTAAGTATGTATAGGAAAAACAGTGTATATAGGTTCATTGCTACCTATGGATTCAGGCAGACTGGGGGTCTTAGAAAGCACTCACTGTGGATAAGAAGGACTAGTCTATAATGTTTAATTTCTTGTTTAGCTCCTGGCTCATGGTAAACATGGAGCACATGTTTACTGTGGGTGGGTTTTACTAGTCATTGATGCCTGCAAGTCTGTACACAAGGGCAGTGATATATTCAGGGCAAATCACATCACATTTTCACTAACATAAAGGTAGGATCAGGTTGATAAAACATCAGGGGTGCACAAAATATTTAGAAAATGATGGTTGGAAATATACTTGTTGAGTACCTAACCTGTACGTGGGAACCCTGTGCAGTCGGCACTAGTAGTTCCACTTCTCATACAAGGAATTTAAACCTCAAACAGGCAGTCTGACCTTTAGCGGGTGGCAGACACAGGATTCATATCCAAGGAAGTTCGCTGATGTGAAAGTAGAGGAGCCTTGGTGATGAAAAGGGTGGCACATCCTTCTCGGGTCTCCCTAGCCTTACTCGGTGTAGCTAGCATTTACCTGTGTTTGTTGCTCCACTCTGGAGAGTCCTTTCAATTATTCATATGAGCATTAAGTATGGAGAAAGAAGGAGAGAGAGGAGGGAGAGGAGGAGAAGGAGGAGGAGGAAGAAGAAAGGGGGATGGGGAAGGGGCAGGTGATAAGGGCAGGGAGAGGGGTTGGGAGGGGAAAGGAAAGGGGGAGAGGGAATAAGGGAGGAGTGGAGAGAAAGATTCTGACAGGAAACACGAAATCATGGATCCAAGCACAACCCATTTTCTACTAACAGAGCGTCCTAGCACTGGTTTCCTGAGCCCCAGTTTTCACAGAATAATGCAGGGAAAGCCTGTTGTTACCCTTCATGTATGGTGGGATTGGAACTCCAAGGAGAGACTAAAGAATTAGACTCTATGCTTTCATAAGCTGCTGGCACATCTTCCTATCTGGCCATTTGAAGAGAAAGAGAGGAAGAACAAATGTTCTCCAGAGAGGGGAAGAGAAAGTCTCCAATTTCATCACCCTCAAATATAAGCAAATGGGTCTGGGGAGATAATTCTTCAAATCTCCTCCGAGCATACACTATCTGTAGCTTCCAAGCATGCCGTTTATTTTATTTATTTATTTATTTATTTATTTATTTATTTTTTGAGACAGAGTCTCACTCTGTTGCCTGGGCTAGAGTGAGTGCCATGGTGTCAGCTTAGCTCACAGCAACCTCAAACTCCTGGGTTCAAGCAATCCTTCTGCCTCAGCCTTCCAAGTGGCTGGGACTACAGGCATGCGCCACCATGCCCGGCTAATTTTTGCTATATATGTATTTAGTTGGCCAATTAATTTCTTTCTATTTGTAGTAGAGACGGGGTCTCGCTCTTGCTCAGGCTTGTTTCGAACTCCTGACCTTGAGCAATCCACCCGCCTCGGCCTCCCAGAGTGCTAGGATTACAGGCATGAGCCACCGCACCCAGCCTCAAGCATGCCTTTTAATTCAATCATGCTTTAACAAGGTTGCCAACGCTGCTTGCTCTGACAGCTCGGACTGTGCAGATATGAGAAAATATTTATGTTGTTAATCCCTTACAGTGCCTACTTTATAAATTAAACTTTATCATAGGTATGTATGTATGGGAGAAAACAGTATATACAAGGTTTGTTACTGTCTGTGGTCTCAGGAAGAGGGGGACTACTCTATAATGTTTGATTACTTATTTAGCTCCTGCCTCATGGTAAACATAGAACAAATATTCCATCAATTAGTGCTACTGATAATTTAGCATTACTTGTGAATTTGGATATTTGTACATTTGTTTTTCCAGATCACTTAAAAATATTGTTACATTTTGGGGATCTCTATAGAGACCACATTTTATCCCTTGTAGCCCAAAGGGGATATGCAACCAGGGAAATCATTTAGAAGAAGGAAGTCAAACTTGCTCTCAAATCTTCCTATGATTCACTTTAAAGGAGCCTTCACAGAGAATGTTGTAAAACTACATAAATTAAGTTACTTGTACCCACGTGCTCACATGAAGAAGAGGCTGTCTTCGCCTTCATTCTCTCCTCCTTCTGTCTCAAGTGTGATTATGTTTGCCAAAGTGTTCAGTAGTCTTGCCTTTAATAAAATATTTCTCAAGGCATTATGTGTCATACCCCAGAAGATGTTTTAGAGCAATTCTAATTCTCTGGCTCTTCATTTGTTCATCCCTGAATGTGCACTAATGTTTTGTACTCCATAGGAAATAAGAAATAGTATGAAATCTAAGACACAAATAACTGATTACCTAACTAGGATAATGGAAATAATATACAAGTAAAAGAAAATACAAAGCATTATATTATAAATGAATATTTGGGTTTAAAGAAGGCTAAGACTAATTTAAGCCACAAAAAACAAACAAACAAAACAAAACAAAACAAAAAACAAGGACAGTTTGTATGTTAAATAGGCTTGAAGTGAATTTCAAAGAATGCATAGAATTTGAATTAAACAACTTAGTGTGCGTATATAAGTGCATAGATGATTAAATCATAAATAAGGACGTGGTTCAACTAAAGAGGCATTTTAAAAAATAATGTATATCCGTTGAGAAAGTATGAGAGAAAAGCCCCTTATTTAATGGCTACAAAATTTCTTTAATTGTTTTCAGGAAAATTGAGATTATCTTTTAGGTTATCAGAAAAACATCAGATATTGTCTTCTAGATGACAGGTGTGAATGGGTCTGTCTAATCATTTGAGCATTATATCTCATCTCCTTTCTCTTATTTAGGCTATCACTAACCTTTATACTCACCTTCATCATCAGTGAAAGTTTATTCATTTGCCTACCCCTGGTAACGAGTTACAGAACACTGTTTATTCCCTCAAATGGACTGAAGAACAAGGCAATGAATACTTAATTATTCATGTGTTTACATGGATCTGTATCACACACATGCACATAAACCTAGGTGAGGCATACATACAGAAACTAACACTGTCCATTTCTTATTGATGGTTAATATATGCAAACTTTTGTTCAGGGTCAAACTTTGGTGACGTGAAATGACATCTGAAAATGGGAAACTCCTCCCAGATAGTTGTAACACATACGCTGGAGAGATTTTAAAGTGGTTGACATTCAAGTGAAAAATCTACAAATGCTTTACAGATTTCCCTTCCTAGATACATAATTTAATAGGTACTCAGTAGAATTCAAAGCATTTCATTTTGATTAGGGAAAAAAAAACAATGGAATGTGGGTGACCAGATGACCTTTAGGAGCAATTAGAACATCCCATATAGCCTCTGTGTGTGCGTGTGTGTGTGTGTGTGTGTGTTTCCATGTATCCCTATCAATAAACATATATGCACATGTTATTATATGGAGCTATCTTGGATTATAGTAAGAGTAATTTTCAGGTTTTGTGAACAGTTTTGAAATTGCATTCTTTCTCTACCTTACATTGCTATCCTATGAAAATATCAAAATAAATGGCAATGAATATTTTTTAATCCTTATATTACATACTCACTTCAGATGCTAAAGCAGTGGCCAGCTGGGTTAGCACATTCACTGCTCTGCTGACATATAAAAGGCAGTCCATATTCACACTTTCTTTCCAGCCATGCAAACCTGTATTGTAAATTCCCCTCTGTTTGCCCCACAATTGCCCACATTTAACATAAATGTCCCTTTGCTCTGGTTGGAGAAATGTGTGACGTTTGAAACTGAGGTGAGGACACAGACCTGTGCAGTCCTGAATCTGAAAGCCAGTGGTTTCATGGGCTGGCTAAAGTCAAGATCAGCCCCAATAGTCAGCAGACTGAGAACAGGGACTTGGTCAGCCAGGGACCTGGTCAAACATTCAAGGAAGGCTTGATCGCAGTCCTGAGGCACCAGGGCTCAACCAGTAAGACTGACTTTATAGAAAAAGCTGAGTTTATTTATGCCTTTTTCTTCTTTATAGCTCAGATCTTTCATTCTCTGTAGCCTTCAGAAAAGGATCCTGTAAGCCTCAAAGGGCTTATTAGACAAGAGTCATGTTCTCAGGAAAGATCTTGACTTCATCTGCTCAGAAGCTGTCAATACTTGTAACAGAAGATAGCATAAATTTAGTTCCCAGCTATTGTGTGTGGGTCACCTGTGGCTCGAGGTCCCTAACCCTGTGCAAAATTTGCTTCATCAATGTCTAATATTTATAATCCCTAGTCTACTCACAGGGCAAAAGCAAGGATGCCCAGTCACAGAGCTTGAATTTGCATTACAAAAAACTGTTATGTGTTATTTATATCCTTATTTGGAAATTCTGTGGTTACCTACCCTACCTAACATGCTGATGTTTGCAAACTTCAATTTTAATTACATCATTTAATAAAACATGAAAATACAAGAACTATTAGATTTAGGAATTATCCATCAAAAGGCAGGCATTAGAGATGTGCAGGTTGTACACCCTCAAAATAGGGCTCTAAATGAGAACATGAAGTAGTATCCTACCTGGGGGCTTTTTGAAGCTGTGTGTTCATATATCACATTTAAAAAAACATTTACTAAGCAAATTTGTAACATTTAAATGCTTATCTCTTTCTAGACTCATTCCAGTTTCATATTGCAGGGGAATGGAAATAATTTAGCCTTATTTGATAAAATCTGGTGTATAACAATGCTAACATTTAAAAGAAAAAAATCATATTTTTTTTATCTGAAATAGTGTGAATAGTGAGTAGCTGTTTGGTGTAAAAAGAGAAAAGGGAGTTTCTTGATTATTCACAATTGCTTTTAAAGTATTATGTGTGACATATTCATTGAGAACAATAGTTCATTGAATAACTCTGAAAATATAATAATTGTGCGTTATTAGTTTGTAAGTTTTCTGGAAATGAAAATGAATCTCTTCTTTCCAATGCATGGATTTAATTTTGTACTTAATGACCATTTTAAGTACAGACCATATTCTGCAAAATAGATAAATTGCTAACAATATGTCTAATCCAGCCTGGGTCTTTTCTTGTTACTGTAATCAACTCTGATATTATATTTAAAATATAAGATTCAAGGGACTCCCAAATGATTGATGTGATGGCCTAACGTTGAGCTGAGTTTCTTAGGGATGGGCATAGACCAAGAAATTTTAATCAGTTTTAAATTGCCTTTTTTCTCCTGTTTTATGAAGGAAGCAAAGTTAATGGAGCCCAAATTACTTTCCCTCAGTATTAATGCCTGTATTGGAAATTAATTTTTGTTTGATTATGATGAAAAATGTAAAGATGTATTTCCATGTGTTTAAACATGGTTCTACCAGTGTTGAGAGGATGAGTATGTGATTTCCAAAGGCAAAAAGATAAAAGGACCTCTTAATCTTGGGAAATTATATGTACATACAGCTCATGCATATAAAATAGATTCTAAGGATTTTAACAAACCTACAAACATTTCTCAGTGTATCTTCTATCAGCTTATCAAAGGGGACTGGATATTGCTCCTATATGATGTTTTAGAGATCTACATTCCAGTCTTGTTATTTCTAGCACACTACAGTGTGCCAGCCTGATTAATTGTCTCTATTTCACAAGATTATAAGCACTTTGTGGGCAAAGATGGAGTCATGATTCTCTCTCGTAGCACAAGACAGTGGCTTGCTAAATGTTTATGGAGTAATGCGTATATGAAAATTAAACACATTTCCTATTTCCCCTGGAATATGGGGAGAAATGTTAATTTTCGCAGAGTATTCTGATAAGAGTTCTTACAAGAAAAGCGTTCAAGTTACTTAAAAAACGTAATTTAGGGTACAAATCAATTATATTTTCAATAATGTATTTTCTTTGCCAAGTGCACATCATGCTTCTCCGAGTCTCATACATTATTTTTCATTTTAAAGTATGAATGGTGTCATAGGACTCGGTTGTCTTAATATGTTTGCTGAGTATGTGCAGATGCAGAGGCATGCAATTTGCAGAAAACTGAGACATTCAGGCACTCAAGGAAGGTATGTAGACGACATACTGTTTATCTGACCTTGTGTTAAGATGAGGGTTGCAGATATCTAGATAGGTAGAACCATTCCCAGAGAAATGCTAACAACATCCTCATAAACTCATTATCACCGCACGCGCATATGAAAATTTGTATTGACTTAAGAGGACAAGACCTTGCTTGCAATGTTGGATAACAAACATATAATTGTCTCTTCTAGTTTTTTTTTTTTTTTTGGTCAGGCCCTGTTAGCTAGGACCACTTAACAATACTGAGTATATTATATAATGATTTTTAAAAGTAAGGTTTTATTTTTGTTTTGTTAATTTAAGAATCAGTAGAAGCTGGGCCAGTGGCAGTAATCCAAGCAACTCAGGAGGCTGACGCAGGAGGATCTCTTGAACCCTGGTCTTCTAGGTTTCAGTTAAGCTTTGATGGTGCCACCTGCACTCCAGCCTGGGTGACAGAGTGTTACAAAACACCCAATGAAATCTTTAAAAATACACTACGTATTCCTTCTATCTATATAGGCTATGTTTTACACATATTTTTATTTCTGAAAAGTACCCAAAATGGTGACTTATATGACAACAACTCTCAATAATTAACTGTGGAAT
>CAUYRT010050264.1:0-10840 GCA_963574885.1 Lepilemur ruficaudatus
TTTTTTTAGCTCTTTTATCCTCTTTTCTTGCTTTGAGTTTTCATGGACAGAGTAGCTAAGAAAAAGAAAGGGAAAAGGGAATATATACAAAAAATGTATCAAGAAATGATGGTTGCATGATTAAATTTTGTATTTCATTGTATACTTGAGAGGTTAGTATGTAATAGATAGATAAAACCTTTATTTGAACAACTATTTATTAAGCATAACTATGGCTTAGGCTACTATTAAGATGTGCTAGGACTGGGTAATGGGTATAAAGAGATAAATAAGATAATGTCCTTATTTTCACAAAAATTTACTCTCTTAAAATATGCTGATATAGAAGGAGGTAAGCTAAGAGTTATAGGTGCTGAGAAAAAGCTCTGTATACATAGAATGACAAAATAATTAACCATCTAAAATGTATAACTTTTATCATTATCTTACGTGAAATAAGCCAGGCACAAAAGGACAAACATCACATGTTCTCACTTATATGTGGGAGCTAAAAAATTTGAACACTTGGAGGTAGAGAGTGGAGAAATAGATAGCAGAGACTGGGAAGGGTGAGCAGGGACAGGGAGAGGCTAAAGAGAAGTGGGTTGAAGGGTACCAGCATACAGTAAGATAAAAGGAATAAATTCAATGTTTGGTAGCAGAGTGGGATGATTATACTTAGCAAAAATATATTATACTTGGGCGATGAACACCCTGAATATCCTGAATGATCACTATGCGTCATATACATGTAACAAATTTTCTCACATAGCCCATGAATTTTCACAAATAAAAGTCAATCGATAAATAAAATGTAACACCTTTGACAAGGAAAGCGGGAGCTAACTGGTAGGGGGTATTGAGACAACAATATGAAACAGGACTATCCAAGAAGACCAGGACATAGGTTCACTCTATGAATAAGGCACATGCAGCGCACAAAGAAAAACAGTCACTTTTACAGGCTGATGCCATGAATGACTTCACTGAAGATATTTCTGAGCTGAGTCATAAAAGATGGGTGGGTATTGCAGGTGGACAATGAGGAAACCATGAAAGGCAAGTGGAGAAAAGCATCAAAGATGTGGAAGTGAAACAAACAGCGCACCAGTGGCTCTGCCTGGCTGGAGGGGAGGCTCTGAAGAGAGGAGGTAGGGAATGGCCTTGGAGAGTAAGGCAGGGGTAAGACCATGGAGGAAGGACCTTGGATGCCACACTCAGAGACTGGCCTTCCTCCAGCAGGAACATAGGGCCACAGAAGAAATGTAAGCAGGAGAATAACGTGATTACTTTTGAATTTTAGATGGATTGGAGTGGGGTGAAACATAAGGCTATAACTATATTTCAGATTTAAGGATCAATTTTGGGAGTTATTTCGGGTTGACATTATATAAAAGTGATGTTTGTTAGTTATCTGCCATGTTCCAGATTTTTAATGGCTATCTTTCCATTAATTTTGAGAGCAACTGTCGGAGGTAAGTATAAACAATCATGCATTGAATTGTGTTCCTCCAAAATTCATATGTTGAAGTCTAAACTCCCAGTATTTTTGAATGTGAACTTTTTTTAAAAATAGGGTAGCTGCAGATATAATTAGTTAAGATGGGCTCATACTTGAATGGGGTAAACCCCTAATCCAATCTGACTGGTACCCCTTTAAAAAGGGGAAATGTGGACAAAGACATGCACACAGAGAGATAACCATGAGAAGATGGAGGCAGAGATCAGACTGATGTGGCAGAAGCCAAGGGATGCCAAAGATTACCATCAAAACCACCAGAAGCTTGGAGAGAGTGTGGAACATATCCTCCCTCATGGTTCCCAGAAGAAATCAAACCTACCAACACCTTGAACTTGGACTTCTCACCTCCAGAACTGTGAGACAATAAATTCCTGTTGTTCAAAGCCACCGTGTGTATGGTACTTTGTTATGGCAGCCCTAGCAAACTAATACAGTTACTTTCTCCACCCTACAGATGAATAAATTTAAGTTCAGATAGACTAAGTAACATGCTCCTCAGAGAGTAAGCAGAGCCAAGATTTGAACTCACATCAGTCTTATCCACAGCCAAGGTTCTTTCCACCAACCACACATCATTAATTCTTCAATGTTGCACCTCTGGGTAATGTATGTGCACCCCAGGAAAAGTCCCTGCTTCATGGAATGTTGTCTGTGAAGCCCAAATCGGAACTCTGGGCTATGGATTCTGATTCCCTACTAAGCAGCTGCAGTGTTGTTAGGATATACTTCTTTCTCTTTAGTATAGAAAATAATTCTGTATTTCTCAGGGGAGCATTTGTAACATGAGAGTTTATTGTAGCCAAGGGAGTAAAGACAATCCCTTATTTTGGTTGATATGTCAGCATCAGAACATATATAAGCTGTAAAGACAAACAGATGTTGCTGCAAACGCAAGATTGGCATCAAAATATCTCATCCAATCGTCCAAAGGAATGGCCTTTCTGGCTGGAAATTTGAAAATGGCCAGAAATTCGGCAACTCTTTGACCCAGAGGAGAGATTGTAAATTGAAAGCTATAGACATTGCAGATTGGTCTTTATCATGTCTTCTAAAATCTTTTTACTTATTTGACAGCTTTTAAAAATCATGGCTTTGAGATGCAAATTGGGCTCTACACTTGGCGGTAGGCCTTGCCGTTCCCCAGTGGTTTACACATGCCTTGCAAGACTCATTCAAGATCTGTAGACATTTGATTTTATGACTCCCGGTCTACATCTTTCCTATAATAATTTCTCACAGTGTTCTGAGTTTCATGATTTCATAGCTCAAGTGCTTAATGTCCAAATGATTCCAATGCAAACATCCTTTCATTTTCTTCTCCTTTTTAAAAAACAAAAAAGAAGACAGGTAAGGCTTCACTATATTTATTTATATTTTCATACTATATTTACACTTAACTCAAATGGGTTAATAATATTGCAGACTAAGAATATATCTGGAAAAGATAGTTTTGTGATTAACTAGAGTACAAATTTTACCTAATAAAAGATTTTAGATATTTATCCTCAGAGAACACCTACTTCTCTGCCTTGAGTGGTGCTATATGCCATTCAAACCGAAGGAAGTAGATGTGAGGATAATATTTAATTCATTCTTCTCATTTCCATGTCTTTGGGGCTTTTGTGCTAACACTTAGCTGTGATGCCAACAAACACCGACTTTGAAGATTCCAAAGGTTTTTTTTCTCTCTCTCTCTTTCTTCAAAACATCCCTCTTCCTTTTGCACATTTAAAAAGTAAACCTGAAGCTAGCACTTCAAACTTCCTTTAGCAAGAGCCCTGTTTCTTTTCTAATAATGTGGCTTGTTTTAACTAAGCCTCCAGAGCTTGCCAGCTGTCTTCCTTTACTGCATTTGAGGTGGGAGGGAAGGGGATTCAGCAAATTGGTGATTGATGTGATCTTGGGGGGATGGCAGAAAATATTTCCAATTTTAATTTGTTAGGTTCATATTGACAAAGAAACCATAACCTCTTAAAAGCTTACTTCATTCACATATTTTTTTGGCCAATAAAAAGTTTCACTGTTGCCAAGTAAAAATGTTTCCTTTATTTCTCTCACTTCTGCTGACATATAAATTTTTTTGGAAAGACTTAATTAGAATCAGCAAGCAGCTGATCCAGCCAGAACTGTTGATGGAGACAAGGTGTTTGGTAGCTGGATCTTGCTTACTATTATTATTATTATTATTTTTTTATTTCCCTAGTTTTGCTACAGACAGGAGTGAGGAGGCATAGTCTTTGGCACCAAAGAGCTCCCCTCACACTGGAGTCTTTCACTATTGGGGAAGAAGGAAAACTAGAGCTGTATGTGCTGTTCCTGCCAATATGGATATTGCTGACCTTGGAGGTTTCAAAAGAATAAATCTTGTTTTATGATTTCTGGAATAGCTGCTGCAGTGAAAAAAAAAAAGCTTTGAATTCCTGATTAATTCTTTAGAAAAATGATTTTTGCAATCTGTTCAGCTCTGTACTTGTATCCAGAAGTGAAAGAGTTAAAGATGCTGAGAAAATAAATACCTCCTATAATCATGAGTTTGGGGAAGAAGTGGGTGTATCTATTTGACGCTTGCCAACTCTTGCCTTTCTGTTTACTTCCCTCTTGTGTAATCGTTGTTCATGATGCTCTTGTTGATGTTAACATTTAATGAGTGCCAAAAATACGCTAAGCCCTCCATGGTACATAGAATGAGCAAGCCCCTTTCTCTGAGGACTCACATTAAAACACAAAAGGGGTAGAAAAATAATACATTAAAATAGAATACCTAACAACAGAATTATAAACCGAATTCCACCAACCATTGTCAAACAATACAAATACCAGTCCTCCCCAAATGTAAAACAAAACACCACCCCTAATGAGGCTTATTAATTGACAGTCAGACCACATATACCTAAAGATATAGAAAATGTATTTTTAAGGGCTATACATTCATTAATTTTTTCTTTTATCCCCTCACTCAACAAATATTTAGGCTTTATTGTTAAGTCCTAGGACGGGCCTTCTGTGGGATATTTTCATAATGCTATTGATCTCAAGGAATTTCTGACACAGTAAGGAAAATAAAGGCAAAAATACACACAAGACGTCTGTTGACTAGATAGCCCTCACATACTCAGTAGCAGGAACTCAGCGGCTCCTCCTACCCACGTGCATCTATTTCCCTTCATCCCCAAACCTTAGTCTGGTCCATATCATGTCCTTACTGGTCTCCAGCTTTCAGTCTTGCTTTCTCTCACTCACTGTTTATTTAGTCACTGGTGGGGCTTTCCTCATCCAGATAAGGCATGAAGAACATGTAGGAGTAGGATATCAGAAAGGAACTAGGAATGTTCTGGAAATTCACACATGAAGCAAGAAAGTGAAAGAAATAATAGCACATTTGAAGGAAGGAGACATGTGTCTGGGCCTGGGTGATGGGTTATGAAAAGGAGGGAGTGGGGAGAGACGGGAGGGAAGGTAGGCAGGGACTTATAGTTTACGTGAAAGAGCTTCTGTTTTCTCTAATGTGAAAATAATTGAAGGTGTGGAGAGTTTGGAGAGGTACAGGGTGTGCCTCCACAATTCCTACTTTCCACATCTCTCTGCCTTTTTGTGCCCATGGGACATTGCACTCTCTCTTCATAGCAGGCTATTGTGATTTCCTTTCTATGGCTGTAAATGAGAATGAGATTTCAGGGTCTAGAAATATGGCAGATAGAATCAAGGCAGATATCTTTCTTCTTAGATACACTGGTCTATGCTGGATAAAATATTTAAACAGAATTACAAATTATGCTGTAAAAAGTCAGCCTTAGAGAAAAAGGAAGCCCTCAAGGACTGAGAATAAAGTGGGGTTTCAAAATCAAAGTGGTGAGTGTCTAAGCCAATGCCAAGGGGTATCTAACCCAGATAAAAGCTCTAAAGGCTAACAAATGAAATTTTAATGTCCTTACAGGAAATCCCAAGCCAGGACTTTCTTAGTTTCCTAGGGTGTCATAACAAAGCACCACAAATGGAGTAGCTTAAAACAACAGAAATTTATTCTGTCATAGTTCTGGAAGCCAAAAGTCTGAAATCAAAGTGTTGGCAGGATTTGTTCCTTCTGGAGGCTCCCAGGAGGGAGAAGCCTCTCTCCTGGCTTCTGGTGGTGACTGGCAATCCTTGGTGTTCCTTGGCTTGTAGCTGCATCACTCCAATCCCCACCTCCACTGTCACAGGCCTTCTTCACTCTGTCTCTCTGGATCTCCTTACTAAAATCTCCCTCTCTTTCCTCTTGTAAAGATAGCAGTCGTTGGAATCAGAACCGCCCCAATCCTACATAACCTTATTTTAACTTGATTTTATCTGCAAAGACCCTATTTCCAAATAAGGTCACATTCACAAGTGCTAGAAGTTATGAATTCAACATGCCATTTTGGAGGACACAATTCAACCCACAACAAGGACATGAATATAAAATTTGGTCCCCGAGTAGTAAAATACCTAAATTGCCACATAAAAGCAAACATAAAATTTCTCCCTAGAAACATCTTCACCAATCAAGGCACATGAGACTTTAACAAAAATATACACACAAACACACATACACAGCCCTAAAGACAAGCTCACAGTAAAAAAATTTACAGAGCATATGGGTAAATGATCTATCATGAGAAAGAAGTAACAAGTTTGACAATAAGGAACAATAATTTGAAATAATAAAAAATATCCCAAGGATATTGAGATGATGAAAATAGCCCCATAAAGTAGTAATTGAAGTGTTTAAGACATAAAAGAAGAAACAGAAAATAAAATGAAATACGGGAGAAGAATAATACGGACTTGAAAAAGAGAAAGTAGATATTCTATAAGTTAAAAATACATTTATTAAAGCTAACACACTTAGTAAATTGGTTAAGCAATAGATTAGACACAGCTAAAGAACAGAATCAGTATGTTGGAAGATGAATCTGGTGTAAATACTCATAAAGTAGCACAAATCGATAAAGAGATAAAAAATATATAAAAGACATTATAAGGGGCATGGAAGACTGAAGAAGAAAATCCAATATATATCCAAAATAATTTCAGAGAGCAAGAAGAGAATTAATCTAAATGAGACAATATTTCAAAAGATAATGGCTAATTTTCTAGAATTAAGAGAGGTCGTGGTCCCCAAACTGGTCCCTGACCATCCCAGATGCATTATAGGAAGACTGCAGAACATCAAAGACAAAGAAGAAACAGCAGCTTGAGAAAAGGAACAGATTACCCACAAAGGAAGAGCAATTAGACTGGCAGCAAAATTTCTCACCAGTAAAAGTGAAGGCCAGAAGGCAATAGTATTTTAAAATGTTGAGGTCATAGTAGGGGAAATTACAGTCAACTTGAAGTACACACAGGGGATCCATCATTCAATAGTGAGGGTGAAAGACAAATTTCAACAAAGGTAAGAGAATGAGTCACTAGCAATAGAAAAGCCATAATTTAGGAAGTAAAATGAAACCCAGAAAAGAAAAAAGAGTAGGAAGGCAAAGCAGTAAAAATTATAGAAAGGAAAAATCACTAGCAATCTCACCTGACAAACACAGATGCTAAAAAATGAATTGAACATTAGCATACCAATTCAAGCAATGTACCTTAAAAATACATATGACACTAGCACTCTGGGAGGCCGAGGCAGGCGGATTGCTCAAGGTCAGGAGTTCAAAACCAGCCTGAGCAAGAGTGAGACCCCGTCTCTACTAAAAATAGAAACAAATTAATCGGTCAACTAAAAATATATAGAAAATATTAGCTGGGCATGGTGGCACATGCCTGTAGTCCCAGCTACTCGAGAGGCTGAGGCAGGAGAATTGCTTGAGCCCAGGAGTTTGAGGTTGCTGTGAGCTAGGCTGACGCCACAGCACTCTAGCCCAGGCAACAGAGTGAGACTCTGTCTCAAAAAAAAAAAAAAAAATACATATGACAAAGGAGGGTTTATCTGAGAACTATTAAGGATGGTTTAATATTACAAAAGGTACTAAAGTAATTTGACACATTTACAAAAAAGGGAAAAATAAAGTACTGTATTTGAATATCTCAGTTGATATAGAAACAGTACTGGATCAAATTCAACATTCAGATGTGCTTAACCCTCTGCCTCCCTCACACACAGACATACATGCACACACACACACACACACAGCCATCTATGAATCAGATGGGAACCCCTTAAACAGGTGAACAATATCCACCTAAGACTTAGAGCCAACAACATACTCTATGAGTGAGATATTAAAAGTACTTCTGCAAAATCCCAAATAACAAAAGGATGCCAATTTACAAATTTATGTTTTTTAACTTTTTATGTTGAGTTCATTTTAAACTTATAGAAAAGTTGAAAAAATAGTATATAGAGTTTTTATATCTTTTACCCAGCTCCCCCAGATGTTAGCATCTTATAATATGGCCATAATACAATCATCAAAATCAGAATATTAACATTAGTACAATATTATCAACTAAAGACCTTATTAGATTTTCTCCACTTTCACCCCTGATGTCCTTTGCCTGTTCTAGTTTCCTACAGAAAATTATCCATTATATTTTGCTGTTTAGACATAACTGTCTCCAGTGGTTTGTGATCATTCCCCAGTTTTCTTGCTTCTCATGATAGTGAGACTTCTGCAAGTGCCGAACAGTTATTTTGTTGAATGTCCCTCAGTTTGGATTTGTTTGATGTCTTCTTATGAATGGACTGATGATATGCATTTTTAGTGAGACTAACTCAGAAATAAGGTTGTGTCTTTGTCAGTGCTTCATACCTTGGGATTCAGTATGTCAATATGTATAAGCTTATTATTAATATTTGTCATGGAGGCCTACTCAGACAAACAAGACAACTATAAGCCAAAAATTAAGGCTTAAGAATGGAAATGAATGCAGCTAATTGTCTTTTTTCACAGGCAATGCTTGTCTAATAGAAAATCCAAGACAATACACAGACCAACTATTAAACCAATAATATAATTCAGTAAGTTTGCTGGACAAAATATAAAAATATAAAAATCCATAATATTTTTATTTACCTGAATCAATTTGAAAATGTAATAATAATAAAATATCATTTAAAAAATGTAAAAACATCCAAGGTACCTAGTAGGAAATCTAACAAAGACACATAAGACTATGCATAAATTAAAACTTTATTATAACACATGAATAAATAACTAAATATATAAGTAGATATACTACATTCATGAATTGAAAGAATAAATGGTTAAAATATGACAATTCTCTCTAAACTGATCTATAAATTCAATGTAATTTCAATCAAATTCATGGAATTAGACAAACTGATTATTAAAAACTATGAGAAAATAGATTGTCAAGATAAGCCAACACAGTTTCATAGCAGATTTTTAAAATAAAGTGTCAGTAAATAACACTGTGATGTTGATGCAGACATAAACAAATAGACCAACTGGAAAAAATGGAATTCCCAGAAACAAACTCACATACTTTGGGTCCTTGATATAGGACAGACATAGCATTAAAAGCCCAGTGAAAAGAATGGATCATTCAAAAGATAATTGAGGATTCCCATTAATCCCTACCTCACACCATAACAAAAATATCAATCCCAAATGGATTAAAGGTCTAAAGCTAAAAATATCAAAACTGCAGAATTTTATGAAAAAAATGTAGGAGACTATCTTTTTGACATCAGATAGGAAGATCTTAAAGGCTAAATAAGCCATACAGAAAAAAATTTACATATTTGACTACTCTAAAATTAAAAACTTCCACATGATAAAATATACATAAAGAAAGTGAGAGGACAAGTATAAAAATATTGGAAATTCATACAATAAAGAATTAGTATCCAGAATATTATATAACCTAGAGTATAAAATACGCATTTTTAATATTTTAATATCTCTAAAATGGATATATATTACTATCAAATAAGAGCAATTTGGCAATATATAATGAAGTTGAAGATGTTCAGACCCTCTGACCCAGCAATTCTGTTCCCAGATATATACATTAAGTCAGTGTTTTTCAAACCCTAGTTCCTGACTCATTGTCGGGTTGTAGAATAAACTTAGTATGTCACCTCAGAATTTAAAGAGGAATAAAAGAGAAGAGAACAGAACAGAAAATAGAATAGAATAGAATAGAGACTAGAGAATAAAATAGAATAAATATGAGAATGTGTCTAGTGTTTGCTTCAGTTAAATGAGCATATGTTTACATGTGTTTGCACCTGGGCTTCTGATATTGCTATAAAATGTATTCTAACTGTAGATCCTTGTCCAAACAAAGTGGCAAGACACTGCCCTAGAGAAATTCTTACCCACTTTAGCAAAGAGATATACACAAGAATGTTCATTGCAGAACAATACTTATAGCAAAAAATTAAAAATGCATATACATATTCATCAAAATCAGAAAAGATTAATTATGGTTAACTCATATAACAGAACAGCATCCAATTGGTAGACTATATTGAACTAGTTCTACATGTATGGACTTGGATAAATGACGAAAACATTATTTTGAGTGAAAAATACAACACACAAGAGGATGTATCAAATATGATACCATTTTGGTATATTTTTAAAAACCAAAATGATACTTTTTATGAACACATGACCACTAGGTAACTAGGGAGTGAGGGGAGGAGAGAAGAAGAGAGGGAGAAAGAGAAATTCAAAGGTTGACAGAGGTCTTCAACTCTGTTGATAACATTTTCCTTTTTACCAGTGTACGGTCTTCCAAAAATTTGGCAAAATGTTGATATTTATATCTCCTTGGTGTTATATAAATTACTGTACTTTTTGACTATTTGAATTGTTTTATAATAAAAATTTTTTAATGATTTTCTTGAGAGCAAAACAAAGTGATGTGAGTTTTATGTCTGCTCCATATTCTTAGCATCTAGGACATATTTGGGTATAGTAGATGTTTAAATCGTTGGTTAGACAGTCAAAGGACTCGGGGACATTTGATACTATAGAGAGCATGCTGGAATCAGATCTCATGCATAAAATAACCTTGTAGAGAGTTCAGGCACATGGGGGGAAGGAGGTTGGCAGGATTAGCAGGTGACAGGCTTATCACCAGTGGCTCAATTCATTCCAAGGTACCCTACAGGTACCTTTTTTTTTTATATAGCAATATGTCTTTATTTTTCATACAGGGTGCCACTGCAGGTAACCATCAGAGAACACATTACTATTTTCGAATATACAGAACTGAACAAAAGCATTTTAGCATGCTGCTTTACTGTACATAGAAAACTGGTGAACATCTTCAGACACTAAGACTAGGAAATAAAATGAGTTAACGCCATTTGTTGATATGTTTATGAATCATTCAGCAGTATTACTGTAG
>CAUYRT010050267.1:0-10723 GCA_963574885.1 Lepilemur ruficaudatus
CCACCATGCCCGGATAATTTTTTCTATATATTTTTAGTTCGCCAATTAATTTCTTTCTATTTTTAGTAGAGACGGGGTCTCGCTCTTGCTCAGGCTGGTTTCGAACTCCTGACCTTGAGCGATCCTCCCACCTCGGCCTCCTAGAGTGCTAGAATTACAGGCGTGAGCTACCACTCCTGGCCTGAGTTCAGTTCTTAAAACAGGAAAAACCAGTGTCCCAGCTTAAAGGCTGTTTAAAGGCAGCAGTTCTCCCTTACTCAAGGGCAGCTTTTTTGTTCTATTCAGGTCTTCAACTGTTGGGATGAGGCCCTACCCACATTACAGATTACAATCTGCTTTACTCATTCTACTGATTCAAATGTTAATCTCATCCAGAAACACCTTCATGGACACATCCATAATTATACTTGGCCAAATACCTGGGAACCCTGTGGCACAGTCAAGTTGACACATAAATTTAACCATTACACTTACGTCCTAGGATCTTGTGAAGATGAATGAGCAAATATGAAGTGTCCGTAGGCCAGAAATCAAAGACCCTACTATGAATAACTATAGTTTGTGAGGCTCTCCATCTGTAAAATGAAGGGCTTGGGCTGCTATATGGTCTGTAAGGCTCAGCAAGTCCTACAACTGGTAAAGGACCTTTGAGACTTTTAGTAGCTTAACCTTTCTTTTCAGCTGAGGAAATGGACAGAGAGAGGGTAAGGGGCTTGTCCAAGATTCTTCAGTGGATGGGAGTTCGGAAATATGAAATTCAAAAACATGGATTTCCAGGCTTGGTTCTGTTACCTATGTGCTCAGTTTCCTCATCTGTGAACTGTAAGGGCTCCTGGGTGATCTATATCTATGTTCTCTTCCAGTTTTATAATTCTGTACTATGTATTTAGGCTTCACAGTCTAGGAGTGGACTTTTTAGACTATTATCTTTTGGGTTATAGTCTGTTTTACTCTTCAGGACTCCATCTCTTTATTTGTCATTGTACTCTGCCCCAAATTTTAGTTTCCCCTTTAGTAGTCATAAGTTTAAACTGAATTGTTTATACTTTGGATGGGAATAATGAAAAATTTTAGGAAGTGCTATTCAGGGGCTTTTAACAATGGTTATACTTTTTAGTTTTACACTGACCTGAATGATTGAGGGTTAAATATACATCTGTGCCTTTGTTAGTGCTTACTAATGTAATCCCAGTTTTATCCCATGTGTAGGTTTTTGTGTATCCACCACAGGCCAGGTACAGAAGGAAACAATATTTTTTAAAAAGTATTGTTTGAAGTCTGTATAACTAAGTATCCTCAGACTCTTTCACAGTGTTCAGTTTGGCTAGTGCCCGCACAGTTTTAGAGGGCCATCACAGGTTATGTAATTCAAAAGCAAATTGATGAGCTAAGATTTTGACCTGAGAAAGCAGAGGATCTTAACTCCTGGGTCTGAGGTCCTGGGAGGCAAATTGGCATGCTCCCAAAGTATAATAATCATTTATTTTGAATCATATGGCCATAGAAGCTTGCATTTGAGATATTCCGGAGAAAGTTGTTCTTAGTCCATCATGCCAATAGGAGTCACTGAAACTCTGCCTTCTATTTTTTTGATAAAGATTTTTTTAAATTTTTAATTTTTTTAAAATATGAAGTAGGGAGTGAGGAGGGGAGTTCAATTTCCTTTTTTTTTTTTTTCTAGACAAAGTCTTACTCTGTTGCTCTGGGTAGA
Organism: Lepilemur ruficaudatus; assembly: GCA_963574885.1. NCBI lineage: Eukaryota > Metazoa > Chordata > Mammalia > Primates > Lepilemuridae > Lepilemur > Lepilemur ruficaudatus. The sequence continues at coordinate 1,712 of CAUYRT010050267.1, forward strand.
GCACAGTAGCAGTCATCTTAGCTCACTGCAGCCTCAAACTCCTGGGGCTCAAGCAATCCTCCTGCCTCAACCTCCCAAGTTAGCTGGGACTATAGGCACATGCCACGATGCCCAGCTAATTGTTCTATTTTTGGTAGAGACAGGGTCTCACTGTTGTTCAGGCTGGTCTCCAACTCCTGAGCTCAAGCAATCCTCCTGCCTCAGCCTCCTAGTGTGCTATGATTACACGTGTCAGCCACTGTGCCCAGCCAAATTCTGCCTTCTTATTAGCAACTAAAACGTAGTAGTAGAAAGGAGGAATGATAATCCTTCTAAAAATGCAATTAAAAGCACGCCAGGTTGTGCATTGGTTTATATCCCTATAAATAGAAACTTACATTATTGCTAGGCTGGTAGTCAAGGACATTTGAATACCATATTTATGGAGAACTACATATGCTTTAACTCCTGTCTACCCCAACATACTTAAAATAAACACTCAGCATTTTTAGTATAGTTCATTCATTCACCCCTTTGTAGACATTTTATGATCAGCCAGGCACTATAGGGTTCCAGGCTAAATGGGTCAATTCTGCCTTCCTTAGCATTTGGTTTTCAAGTTCCAGCCAGAAAGAAGGAAAGGGAATCCAGGACAAGCTTCTTTAGGAAGGTGACCAGGAAGTTGCACATATAACTGTTGCATACATACCATTAGAGAAATACTCTTCACATGACCCTCCCTCACCACAGGGAAGACAGGAGAACATAGTTTTTGTCTGGAAAGCCAGGTGCTCAGGAAGAAAGGAAGAACAGATTTGGGGAGGACAATCAGTAGATAGACAACAAACAAGATTAATTGTTTTTTGGTTTTTTTTTTTTTTTTTGAAGACAGAATCTCCCTCTGTTGCCCAGCTAGATTGCAATGGCATCATCATAGCTTACTTAGTGCAACCTCAAACTCCTGGGCTCAAGCGATCCTCCTGCCTCAGCCTCCCAAGTAGCTGGGACTACAGGTGGGCACTACCACACCTGGCTAATTTTTTCTATTTTTAGTAGAGATGGAGGTCTTACTCTTGCTCAGGCTGGACTTGAACTCCTGAGCTCAAATGATCCTCCTGCCTTGGTCTCCAAGAGTGCTAGGATTACAGGTGTGAACCACCATGCCCAGCCAAGATAAATAATTGTAATGTCTTTTCTTTTTTTTTTTTTTTTTGAGATGAATTCTCGCCCTGTTCCCTGGGCTAGGGCATCGTGGCGTCAGCCTAGCTCACAGCAACCTCAAACTCCTGGGCTCAAGCCATCCTCCTGCCTCAGGAGGAGCTTGGACTGCAGGTGGGCGCCACCATGCCTGGCTAATTTTTTCTATTTTTAGTAGAGACAGAGGTCTCACTATTGCTTAGGCTGGTCTCTAACTCCTGACCTCAAGGGATCCTTCACCTCAGCCTTCCAGAGTGCTAGGATCACAGGTGTGAGCCACTGCGCCTGGCCTGTGATGTCTCATATGCTAGTGATGAATGATAAAGTGAAAATAAAGCTAGAAAGGACAATAGGAAGTGTCAGGTGGGGGTGGCAGTTTTTCAGAAGGTGACAAAAAAGGAAGGCCTCCCTGAAAAGGTGTCATTTGAATAAATCCCCAAATGAAGTCTTGTGAGCAAGAAATACTATTCTGGGTTGTTATTAAGCCTACCAGAACACAGGTTTGGTTTTTACATGCCTAACTCTTAGACCTACCTCATCGGAAAGCGTTAGTGCAAAAGACCATTATGCCACAATTTCACTTACTGCAAGCAATACAAGAAAGGCCCTTAAACAATGAATGCTAAACTAATGAGTTATAATGCTAGGACCTGGACTGAGGCATCTGTCTGACAGATTTTGGAATGAGATTTTGTCTTGGCTTTTTGATAGATGTCATTTCCAGAATTTCATATGAATGGGATCAAAATATGTAGCCAGACTCAAAATATGAAATTCTAGTGTCTGACTTATTTTACTTAGCATAATGCTTTTGAGAATCAGCCATGTCATTGCATTTATCCAGTTTGCTGCCTTTCTTTCATTGCTGAGTAGAATTCCACTATGTGATGTACTACAATTTGTTTATCCTTTCACCAGTAGTTGATGGGCATTTGGATTTTTTTTCCAGTTTTGGGTGATTATGAATAAAGTTGCCACAAACATTTGTGTTTAATTTTTTGTGTAGATATATATCTTGTGATAGGTAAATATTTAAGAGTGAGATGGTTGTATATTTTGGTAAGTGTATATTGAGCTTTATAAGAAATTGCGAAACTTTTCCAAAGTGATTATACCGTTTTTCATTCTGAATAGCTATGTATAAGGTTCCAGTTGCTCCTATCCTCTCCAATATTGTCTATTTTTTAAAATTTTAGCCATTCTGGTATGTGGATAGTGATATCTCATTGTAATTTTATTTTGTATTTTTCCTAATGACTAATGATTTTGAGCAAGTATCTGTTAACATTGTTTTGATTGGGTAGGATTTTTTTTTATTATACAGTTTTGAGGATTCTTTATATATTCTGGTTATTGGTTATTTGTCAGATACATGTATTACAAATGTTTTCCCCAGTCTGTGGCTTGTCTTTTTGTTTTCTTTTTAATAGTGTCTTTCAAAGAGCAAACATTTTAATTTTTGATGAAATTCTATTTTTCTATTTTTTCTTTTATGGTTCATGATTTTTCTGTCCTATCTGAGAAATAATTGCCTGATCCAGGATCTTGAAGATTTACTTCTGTTTTTTTCTAGAAGTTTTACAGCTTTAGGGTTTACATAAACCCTATGATCCATATGGATCATATGGTTTACATATGATCCATTTCAAGTTGACTTTCATATGTAGTGCCAGATATGGGTTGAAGTTAATTTTTTCAAATATAGAAATGTCTAATTGTTCCATCATCATTTGTTGAAAAGACTAAAAGACTATCCTTTGTCTATTGGATTAGTTTGGCATTATTGTCAAAAATTAATTGACCATGTATGTGTGGATTAATTTATGGAGTCTTTATTTTGTTTCATTGATCTGTGTGTTATCCTTTTGCCAGTACTGTGCTGTCTTGAATATTATAGCTTATAGTAAGTCTTTAAATCAGTGTGAATATTCCAACTTTATTTTTCTTTTTCAGAATTGCTTTGGTTATCCCAAATTATTTGTTTTTTCATATAATTTTTTTTTTTGCTCTTTCATATGATTTTAGAATCATCTTGTCAATTTCTGGAAAAGGAAATCTTTTGAGATTTTATGTTTCGGTGAATTAAAATCTATTGATCAATTTGCTGGAGAATTGCAATATTGATGATACTGATTCCTCTGTTCCATGAACATAGAATATCCCTCCAATTAGGCCTTCTTTGATTTCTCTTATCAGTGTTTTTTTATACTTTTCAACATATAAATCTTACAATACTTTGTTAGATTGATCCCTGAGTATTGTGTGTTTCTTGGTGCTATTGCAAATGGTGCTTTTAAAAATTTTATTTTCCAGTTGTTCACTGCTCTATATAAAAATACAATGGATTTTTGTATATTGATCTTATATTCTCCAACTTTGCTAAAGGCACTAATTAATCTAGTAGTTTTTGTAGTTCCTTTTGAATTTTCTCCATAGATAATTATGTTTTCTGCGAATAAAGACGGTTTATTTCTCCTCTCCAATTTGTATGCATCTTCATTTCTTTTTGTGCCTTATTGCATTAGTTAGGACTTCTTCCCAGTAAGATGAGGTTGAATAGGAGTGGTAAGAGTGGATCCCTTGCCTTGTTTCTGATCTTAGGGGGAAATCATTTAGTCTGTTACCATTAAGTATGAGTTAGCTATAGGTTTTTCTTTTTTTTTCTTTTTTTGTGAGACAGAGTCTCACTCTGTTGCCCGGGCTAGAGTGCCGTGGCGTCAGCCTAGCTCACAGCAACCTCAAACTCCTGGGCTGAAGCGATCCTTCTGCCTCAGCCTCCCAAGTAGCTGGGACTACAGGCATGCGCCACCATGCCCGGCTAATTTTTTCTGTATATATTTACTTGGCCAATTAATTTCTTTCTATTATTAGTAGAGACGGGGTCTCGCTCTTGCTCAGGCTGGTTTCGAACTCCTGACCTTGAGCAATCCGCCGCCTCGGCCTCCCAGAGTGCTAGGATTACAGGCGTGAGCCACCGCGCCTGGCCTCCTGATAGATTTTAGAGACTTAATCTTACATAGTGATTGGACCTTTAGACGATGTTACAATTCTGAATTTGAGTTTATGGATTATATATTTATGAGGCAGGTTGTATATTTCTTTGCTGTATATTTCTGAAGTGGATTGATTTGAGTCTGGTTAACTCTTCCTCTCCAGTTGGTTTTATAGAAATTTAGCACTCCTGGTTCATCCTTTCTGTTGTACCTAAAGGCACGGTCTTTGTCTGTGGGGTCTGTAATAGACATTTGTTAGTGTCTGTAAAGTCTTATTTGATGGAAAATGGGGTTGCCCATATTGTTGTTTTAGAAATACTCTCATTTTTGTAGGAAGAAGTGTATTTATCTTAGTAAGCTAGGTAATTGAAGAGTTTTCCCTTTTTCTGTTTTGTGCTATGTTCTTCACTTAACTATGCTTGATGCTGATTTTTCCCTCTTTCCTCTGTGTTTTTAGATGATTTCATTCTGTGTGTTTAGAGAGATTTCTTTTGCTTTAGAAAGCCATAGCACCAAAGAGCTTTTCCTATAGTTTGCGTTTTCAACAAGAGGTGTATCTATAGGATGGGGGATAAGAATAGGATACATTCTGCAGGCTACTGGAATGATTTTCTTTTTCTAGTGTTAAGGCTTAAATTTTTATTATTAGTTTTGATATGTAAAAGGCTATTCTTAATGTATGCAACTCAATGAGTTTGGGGATAAGTATACTCCTGTGAAGCCATCACACTGTCAAGTTTCCTTGCTCCCTTTGTTATTACCTTATTTTTATTTTTTTGTGGTAAAAACACTTAATGTAAAATCTACCCTCTTAGAAAATTTTAAGTATACAATACAATATTCTTAGCTGTAGGCACTATGCTATATAGTAGATCTTCAGAACTTATTTATTTGATGTAAGTGAAACTTTGTTGCTGTTGACCATCGCCTCCCCATTTCTTCCTCCCCCTGGCCCGTAGCAGTCACCCTTTTACTGTGAGTTTGATTATTTTAGATACCATGTGTAGGTAGATTATACAGTATTTATCTTTCTGTTACTGGCTTATTGCACTTAGCATAGTGTCCTTCAGGTCTACCCATGTTGTCACAAATGGTAGGATTTCCTGCTTTTTTAAGGCTGAATAATATTCCATTGCACATATACACATGTAAAAATATATTCATCTATCAACAGACATTTAGATTGTTTCCACATCTTGGCTATTATGAACAATGCTACAGTGAACATAGGAGTGCAGAGGTCGCCTTGAAACCCTGTTTTCAGTTTCTTTGGGTAAATACCAAGAAGCAGGGTTGCTGGATCATATGTCAGTTCTATTTTTAATTTTTTGAGGAACCTCCATACTATTTTCCATAGTGACTGTACCATTTTACTTTTCCACTGACATGTACCAGGGTTCCCTTTTCTCCACATCCCCCCAACATTTGTTGGCTCTTGCCTTGGTAAGAGCCATCCTGACAGGTGTGAGGTGATAGCTCATTGTGATTTTGATTTGCATTCCACTGATTAGTCATGTTGCGCACCTTTTCATATCCCTGTTGACCGTTTGTATTTCTCCTTTGGAGAAGTGTCTATTCAGGACCTTTGCCCATTTTTTGATTTTTTTTTTTTACTTTTTTGCTATGGAGTTACCTTATACATTTTGGAATTTAACATATATTTTGGAGTATTTTATATATTTGGGAATTTAACTCCTTATTAGATATATGATTTGCAAGTATTTTCTCCCAGTCCATAGGTTGCCTTTGTGCCCATACTTTTTTTATTTTTTGAGATGGGGCCTTGCTCTGTCACCAGGCTGGAGTGCAGTGGCACCATCATAACTCACTGCAGCCTTGAACTCAGTGGCTCAACGATCCTTCTGCCTCACCTTCCCCAGTAGCTGGGACTCCAGACATGCCCCCGCACCCAGCTAATGTGCCCGCATTTATTAAATGTCAAGTTAGACTTTTAGTACTATGTAGTTTAGAGGTGATTACTCCTGTATGCGGTGGCTTTTTTTTTTAAGCATGCATAAAGCTTGACCTCTTTAGGTCACTAATCTGGCTATCAGTTGTTAGCATTTATTTGTTCCACCTAGGTATCACTCCCAGCAAACAATCTAATACTGTATTCACAGAACTGGACAGCAATCTTTGAAAAGTACTTTAAGTCTTTTTCTACCTCTTTGTTGGGCTTGTTTGCTGGTACTTCTGGCTTTGTCACTGTCTGTTCGGGCTTTTTGAGATGGTCATTGATTCTGAGTCCCCATCTTGTAAGGATCAAAATAAATATTTTGAGTAATTTTATAGGCAAAGTGCTATGTTCCTTTTAATTTAAAAAAATCCCTGGGTCCTTTTTTAATAAACTCTTTTATCACCCTGTACTTCTTTTCCAACAGTCATACATTTGCCAACATAACAAAGTGGGGTGGTCAAAGTTGAGGGTTAAAAATATGGAAAAGCCTTCTGAGAGGGAATTGTAATAATGTACGTAACTCTGATGTGAGTAGGGAAAAATACAAGTTCCTCAGAGTTAGAGCAAGTTTAGTCTTACTGTATCAAACTCAGGAGGAGCACAGTTTAGGTGATACTGAGCAACCTGACAAGGTCTCCTCTACAATTTTGAACTAAAGCAGCAGTGGAGTTCATAGGATTATCTCTGGTAGCCAACTGAAAATGCAACTTTAAAGAATTCAGTTACTGGCGATTTCTGTAGTCCGAATACACATGCATGCTGTTGTTTGGGTCATGGATGAAACTTATAACACTTTTAGAAGTGAATGCATATTAATTCCTTAAATTGTTTCCTAGCAAGTAGTCTTTTTTTTTTTTTTTAGCCAACTTTGAGGTCACTAAAATGGCAAATAGTCTTTTAACCATTCTTTGATAGGTCATTTATTGCATATTGCCTAAATACCTAATTATAGATAAACTCGTATCCTCTGGAAACCAGCTGGACAGGTGGTAGAAACTAAGGAGAACTAAGGAGGCCAACTAGTGTTTGCACCTGAATGGAGAGTAATCCTGTCTGTTGAAGAATCTAAATGCCATGTTACTTTGGTATGTCTGGGATTTCTTTTAGGACAGACATAATGAAGTTTTATTTGTATGCATTATTACTTTAATTTGTGTGCATAATTGACTTGATTTCTTGATATTTAGGTTTTTGGTCTTTATACTACTTTTTTTTGCCTCCCAATGGGGGAAGAGTTTGTGAAAAATGAGTTACTGAGTAAAAAGCATTTGGGATTTTTGGCTAAAACGTTATATAGAAGTGGAAAGGGGGAAAATCATACATGATATGTGTTAAATATAAGCTAGGTCTTTTTTGGGAAGTAAACATATTATGTGGTTTACACCAAATGATAGAAAAGACATGTACATTAAAGTTAAAAGGCTGTAATTTGTATGAGCTTTTAGATACTTTGAGTATATGTTGCTGTCAGATCCTAAGCTTCAGATGCTTTTGAATTATAACTATTTGGTATTAGATAATCTTTTATAAAAATTTTTTCAGGTTGTTATTTAGTTTTATCTGGAGGTAGGATATATACCTTTGGTTACATTCTTTCTCTCCTAGACTCTTCCATTAGCTCCATGAGAGTAGACACTGTATCTTATTTTGCCCCTAACTGCTGTATTCCCAGGGCCCAGCATCTGACACAATGAAGATGCTCAGTAAGTACCTGTTAAATGAATGAATGAACAAGATATTGAGGAGCTGACCCATTCTGAGAAAATCATGATGGTAGGACTTTGAGAAAAGAGAATAAATAAAACACAGTCTCTACCTTTAGTACTGTAAGTGTGCATGTGGTATGCATATGAGAAATTATTAACAAGGTAAATTGATTCATGGTAGGTGCCAAATGAATAATGTGGATAGTGTATTAAGAATTCTAGTCCTTACTCACTGAATGTTTTAATGAAATTCTTTTCCCACCTGATGTAGGAATTTCTTTGAGATAGTTACCTAGCAGTGAAATAGAGTACATGTGTACTTCAAATAAATATTACTTCCAAATTTGCTGCTCTAATCTCTACTCCTTGGAGTAGTGTTATGAGAGTTCTTGCATGCCCACATCCCTGCTGATAGTTTGCATTTGCTAGCTTTTTTTTTTTTTTTTTTTTTTGAGACAGAGTCTCACTCTGTTGCCCAGGCTAGAGTGCTGTGGCGTCAGCGTAGCTCATAGCAGCCTCAAACTCCTGGGCTCAAGCGATCCTTCTGCCTCAGCCTTCCGAGTAGCTGGGACTACAGGTATTCGCCACCAAGCCTGGCTAATTTTTTTTCTATATATTTTTAGTTGGCCAATTAATTTCTTTCTATTTTTAGTAGAGACGGGGCCTTGCTCTTGCTCAGGCTGGTTTCAAACTCCTGATCTTGAGCGATCCTCCTGCCTTGGGCTCCCAGAGTGCTAGGATTACAGGCGTGAGCCACCACGCTTGGCCCACTCTATTTATTTATCTTCAAGTATTTTCTCTGAGAATGTTTTCGGTGTAAGATGTTTTGTGACAAACTTTCATTATGCCCTTGTACTTAAATGAAAAATTGACTGGATACAAAATTTTAGGTCTAATACTTTTAAGAATCTTACTCTGTTGTCATCTTACATTCATTGTTACTGTTGACATATATTGGCCCAATTATTTTTCCTTGTTAGGTGATCTGTTCATTCATGACGCTTATAGAACTTTTTTGTTTTTGTTTCTAAATTTTACCACATTTTTAGGCATGGGTTTTTTCTTCACACTTTTTTTTTTTTTTTTTTTTTTTTTGAGACCGAGTCTCACTCTGTTGCCCGGGCTAGAGTGTCGTGGCATCAGCCTAGCTCACAGCAACCTCAAACTCCTGGGCTCAAGC
>CAUYRT010050268.1:0-28975 GCA_963574885.1 Lepilemur ruficaudatus
AGTAAGCAAAATTGTTCCCTCCTCTTCTTCTTGCCAAGAAGAAAGGAAGGAAGGAAGGAAGGAAGGAAGGAAGGAAAGAAAGAAAGAAAGAAAGAAAGAAAGAAAGAAAGAAAGAAAGAAAGAAAGAAAGAAAGAAAGAAATAAATTACTTTTCAATTCTCTTTGAAGCTTTCAGATTATACCAGGAAGCACTCAGTTGGGTTCTGCTGGGTCTTTAACAGCTATTTGCTAATTTCTCTTTTCAAAAGGCACCTGATCCAGAACCTCCACTGGCAACAGTAGCTGCCTAGAATTTAATAACATTGTTTATTTTCCTTTGCAACTGTTTCAGGTAGTGGATACTATTTTTCTTTTAAATTTCCCCTAGTGTTATAATGTTTCCTTTTAAGATAAAGTTGTTGAAGAGAAAAAGTTTAGTACTATCTTCAGCCTTGTTGTATAGTTCATTTTTTTCCTTGAATAATTTCATTTCTTTCTCTCTTTCTTCCTTTCTTTCTTTTACAAACCAGGTCTCACTCTGTCACCCAGGCTGAAGTGCAGTGGCACAATCACAGCCCACTCTAACCTCAAAACTCTGGGGTCAGTTGATCCTCCCTTCTCAGCCTTCTGAGTAGCTGGGACTACAGGCACAAACCACCACACCTGGCTAATTTTTTAATTTTTTTGTAGAGACAGAGTCTAACTATATTTGCCTAGGCTGGTCTCCAACTTCTGGCCTCAAGCAATCCTCCCGCCTCGGCCTCCCAGAGTGCTGGGATTACAGGCGTGAGCCACCGCACCCGGCCAGAAACCACTACGTCTTGATTCTTCTCACTGCAAATGTGGCCATGCACAGAATTTCCTTTCTGCAGCAGGCAGAACACCTTAGAGCTCCTAAGGTCCCCAAAATGTAGTAGCTACAGGTTAGAGGATGCTTGAGACATCAGTGAGCCCAGTGTGCAACAAATTCAGCAGAATTGCGTAACACTTATTTTTACAGTGCATTTTATTTTTACAGTAGCCGCCTATTTGGGGTGTCCATTACTGGTTTCAATGTACCATCATGTCATAAAGTTTCTTTTTAAAATAAATTTATTAGGCCAGGCACAGTGGCTCACGCCTGTAATCCCAGCAATTTGGGAGGCCCAGGCGGGAGGATCCCTTGAGCCCAGAGGTTCAAGACCAGCCTGGACAAATATAGTGCTTGGCCTCCCAGAGTGCTAGGATTACAGGCGTGAGCCACCACACCCAGCCTGGAGATAGAATCTTTACGGAGGTGACTGAGTTCATGTGAGGCCATGAGGATGTTCCCTGATCCAATGTGACTGATGTCCTTATGAAAAGGGGATGTTTGTACACAGACACTCATAGAGGGACGATGACATGGGAGAAGACGCCATCTACAAGCCAAGGAGAGAGGCCTCAGAAGGAACAAACCCTGCTGACACTGTGATGTAGCAAAATGGGGTACCCGGGGCCCTGGGGGTGCTGGCCTCCCCCACCACTTGGGGCGGAGCCACAGGAGACACCCGCCCCGTTTCCTCCTCTGGCAACAGGAAGGATGCAAGATGACCACATCTGTGCACAGTGGGGCCCCCTGCCCCCTTTTCCTGGTGCAAGTGTCCGCTGTGACCCTTGGACCCACTGGCCATAAAACAATCTCCGGGCTGAGGTGGTGGCTGGCCCGGGGCAGAGGAGGGTGGGGGTGGGAGGCAGCGCTTTCGGGGCATTGACATCAGGGCAGTGCCTTCCCCCCAAGCTGGGGCCCACTGCCCTGTGGTCGGCCAAGGAAGAGCCTCAACCACTAGGCTGGGAGCCCACAGTCTCCCGGACACACCAGGTCTCCCATCTCTGTCCCACCCATCCCATGCAGAAACTTCTAGAACCATCACAGCACTGACACTTTGGGGACTGCCCTGGGATCCCAGCCTTCTCTCCTTGCGTCATGGCCTTGGTCACCTTCCTATCCTCACCTCTGGGCCTCCTCACACTGCTCCTCCAACTTCAGGGCCTTTGCACTGGCTGTTCCCCTGTTCTAAACAGTGTTCCTCTCATGCCCCTGATCTACTCCCTCTGCGCCCCCAGGGCTTTGTGGTGACGCCTCTGCCCCGCCGGCCACCTTACGTCAAGTTACGAGTCACCGCCATGCTGCCCGTTCTTTCCTCCTGCTGTATTTTTCTATACATTTCACTTTTTTTTTTTTCCTTGAGACAGAGTCTTACTGTGCTGCCCGGGCTAGAGTGAGTGCTGTGGCATCAGCCTAGCTCACAGCAACCTCAAACTCCTGGACGCCAGCAATCCTCCTGCCTCAGCCTCCCAAGTAGCTGGGACTACAGGCATGTGCCACCATGCCCGGCTAATTTTTCCTGTATATTTTTAGTTGGCCAATTAATTTCTTTCTATTTTTAGTAGAGATGGGTCTCACTCTTGCTCAGGCTGGTTTTGAACTCCCGGCCTTGAGCGATCCTCCCACCTCAGCCTCCCAGAGTGCTAGGATTACAGGTGTGAGCCACCACGCCCGGCCTGTTGTGTATCTTTCTACCCCCTTGGGACATCAACTCCACTGGGATGGGGAAGGATGTGTCAGGGACGTCCCCTGTGGTGTGTCCCTGACACCCGGCACACAGCAGAAATGAATGAATGAATGAATGAATGGCTTCTCAGGCACCATGTTCTCCAGTCTTTAGAACGGGCACAGTGAGTCCCTGAAAGTCTCTGTCCTTGTGGTATTTGGAGGTCCCAGCTTAAATGTCCTGTCTTCACCCACCCCGGGGAGCAGAGGCTAGAACTTCCTGGAATAGCCCAGGATGTCAGAGGAGCGAGCAGGACAGCAGGAGAGTTAGGTCCTAATCAGCTGGTGTGTCCCCTGTGGCCTCGCAGCCTCTGGCCCGGCCCTGCCACGCCCAGATCACAAGGGGCTTACTCACTGCCTGGCCTTACCCAAAGGGAGGGGTGAGGAAGGGGAGGAGGAGGGGCGGGGCTGCAGCCCCCCAGAACTGATTCAAAAGGGAGGTGCAGCAGGAACCCTCGGGCAAGAAGACACAGGAATGGGGAGATGCCATGGGGACCTGGGTGTTGTCTCGTCTTGCACTGACTCACGCGATGGCCGCCTGAGTCACGTCCCCTTATCAGCCCCGATGTCCTCATGTGCAGAACGGGGGCTGTCATTATGACCAGACTTGTGCCGAGGCCAAAGGGCTGAGGTGACCAGAAAGCGACAGGCGGGTGTCCTCTGAGCGTCACGGGACTGGAGGGAGACAGATTTCTCGCAGACAGGCAGACCGGTCAAAATAGGGCCACCTGGCAAGATGGCCAGGTTTCCAGTCCTGGGTGTGTGGAAATCCATGTTGAGCACTTTATATGTGAATCTTCCCAACAAGTCGGTGAGGTGGGCCCATTATTCCTCGTTTTACAGATAAGGAAACTGAGGCAGAGAGAAACAAAGTCATTTGGCTGCAGTCACATGGCTATAAGCAGCAGAGTTGGGATTCAAACACAGGCTTTCTTCTAACCTAGCTCTGCCTGATAGAAACAGCAGGTGTAGGCTGGGCATGGTGGCTCATGCCTGTAATCCTAGCACTCTGGGAGGCCGAGGCGGGCGGATCGCTCAAGGTCAGGAGTTCAAGGCCAGCCTGAGCAAGAGTGAGACTGAGACCCTGTCTCTACTAAAAATAAAGAAATTAATTGGCCAACTAAATATATATAGAAAAAATTAGCTCATGCCTGTAGTCCCAGCTACTTGGGAGGCTGAGGCAGGAGGATCGCTTGAGCCTAGGAGTTTAAGGTTGCTGTGAGCTAGGCTGATGCCCCAGCACTCTAGCCCTGGCAACAGAGTGAGACTCTGTCTCAAAAAAAAAAAAAAAAAAAAAAGGAATAGCAGGTGTACGGCAGAACATGGTGGCTCACACCTGTAATCCCAGCACTTGGGGAGGCCGAGGGAGGAGGATCGCCTGAGCTTAGGAGTTCAAGACCAGCCTGAGCAAGAGCGAGACCCCGTCTCTACTCAAAATAGAAAGAAATTAATTGGCCAACTAAAAATATGTAGAGAAAATTAGCCGGGCATGGTGGCACGTGCCTGTAGTGCCAGCTACTCGGGAGGCTGAGGCAGGAGGATCACTTGAGCCCAGGAGTCGGAGGCTGCAGTGAGCTAGGCTGACACCACAGCACTCTAGCCCGGGCAATAGAGTGAGACTCTGTCTCAAAAGAAAAAAAAAAATTTCTAGCAGCTATATTTTAAGAATTGAAAGTAAAATTATGTTTCATTTTAATAATATATTTTGTTAATCCAAATGGTTGGATTCCTCAGTCATAACTATAGTTGATCCTTGAACAACGTGGAGCTTGGGACACTGAACCCCATGCGGTTCAGCATACACATGTAACTTTTTTTTAAATTAATTTTTTGCTTTTAAATATTTTTAATTTTTCTTTAATTATTTTAAAAAATTTTTTTCCAAAGGCTAATTTGTTTTTCTATTTTTTTTTTTAGTTGTTTGGCTAATTTCTTTCTAGTTATAGTAGAGACGGGGTCTCGTTCTTGGTCAGGCTGGTCTCGAACTCCTGAGCTCAAGCAATCTTCCCACCCCGGCCTCCCAGAGTGCTAGGATTACAGGCGTGAGCCACCGCGCCCAGCCTACAGTTGTACTTATACATAGTTGGCTGTGCCATCAGTCAGTATTGATTGGCAACTACTGTTCAGCAGGCGTGGTTGTGGACACGGGGTACCCCGCACACAGTAGATCTCGAATAATGAACTTCTCTGTTTTGCGGATGGATCCTGGCTGGGGACGGTCTAACTCCCCACCCCACACTTCTTCCTCTCTCTGACTAGTGGAGTGCCTGCCATAATGTGGCTGCGTGGGAGGAGTGCAGGACATTTTCCTTAATGAAATAATTAATGAATATTCACGTCCCATGGGATACGTCCTTTGCCCTGACACGGTGTAGACAGTCCATAAATGTCTGTTGAATGAATGCATGCTGCAATGAACACATCAAATATATGGCATGTCAGATGATGGTGATCTTCTATGAAGAAATGTAAAATGAGAAGTGGCGCAGTGACGGAGAAGGGGTTGCAATTTGAAAGGTGGTCAGGGAGGGCTTCCTGGAGGAGGTGAATTTGAGCAGAGATCTAATGGAGCAAGGAGCCAGCCGTGGGGAGATCTAGGGATGGGTATCGTAGAAAAAGGACCGCAGGTGTAAAGGCCCTGGGGCAGGGCCATGCCTGGTGTGCAGGGGGGCCAGTGTGGAGTGAGGATAGGGAGATTAGCAGAGTGCTGGTGGCTTTGGACCACGACGGTGGCGGTGGCGGGGTGGGGGTGAGCAATGAATACATTGCGGAGCTGTCAGGATTTGCTGCCAGTTTCTACTAAACACATGCAAAGCCCATTGAAAATCGAACACAAGCACGAGAGAGTGGCAGATACTCAGGGGAGATGCTAACGAAAGCAAAACCTGGCAGAGAAGGCAGAACCATGTTTACCCCGGGAGTGAGTCACGACTGGGAAGGGGTTTCTGGAAGGCTGGAATGTTCTACGTCGTGATCCAAGAGGAGCGTATGCAGATCTCTGTCTATGTGTCTGAACATTCACCAAGCTGTGTGCTTAAGATCTGCAGGGTTTTTAATGCATGTTATATTTTAATGAAAAAAAAATTACAGCGGGGCTTGGTGCAAACCGATTCCAGGCATCGTGAGATGAGGGTAGCAGTGATTCAGCCATGCGTCCTCAACAGCCCACGGAGAGGAGACAGGGACACACAGGGATGTGTGAGTGGGAAAGATTTCAGCAGACCCACGACTGGCAGAACGTTCTTGAATTCCCGCCACGCCCCGAGTGGTGCCAGGGGGATTGAAAGTCGTGCCTCCGAGGGGCTCTGGCTGGCTACGGCAGGGTGGGACCGACGGGACCCCATCTAAGGATGGAATTAAACAAAATGCCAAATAATAAATTTTTTTTTAAAAGCCAGGCTGCTGTGTGTTGGATGCCACTGAAATATTGTGCGACGGGGAAACCTGCAGTCCCTGGACACGCTCGGGTTGGGAGCCTTTGCGGGTGCGTTGATGAGGGCTGACGGCGGTGTGCAAGCAGACCGGCCGTGCCCGGCGCCGACAGGGATGTGCCTGTCAAGCGTTCAGTGACTTTTGCCACTTGGTTCAAATCAGGGGGGCGCATTTTGTTGTGTGTCCGCAGGCCACGTGCTCTTCCTTCTGTCTCGGCCTGCAACGCGGTCTGGCGAGTGTGTTCGCAAACATTCGTCCTTTACGCTTAGCAATGTGGATTAGAGATCTCCTCTTCCTCCTCCTCCTTCTCCTCCTCGTCCTCCTCCTCTTCCTCGTCCTCCTCCTCTTCCTCGTCCTCCTCCTCCTCCTCCTCATCCTCCTCCTCCTCCTCTTCCTCGTCCTCCTCCTCCTCCTCATCCTCCTCCTCCTCCTCCTCCTCGTCCTCCTCCTCCTCCTCCTCCTCCTCCTCGTCCTCCTCCTCCTCCTTTGTCTCCTCCTCCTCCTCTTCCTCCTCCTCTTCCCTTTCCTCCTCCTCTTCCTCCTCCTCTTCCCTTTCCTCCTCCTCTTCCTCCTCCTCCTGCTCCTCCTCCTCCTCCTCCTCTTGCTCCTCCTCCTGCTCTTCCTCCTCTTCCTCCTCCTCCTCCTGCTCCTCCTCCTCTTCCTCCTCCTCCTGCTCCTCTTCCTCCTCCTCCTGCTCCTCTTCCTCCTCCTCCTCCTCCTCCTCTTCCTCCTCCTCCTGCTCCTCTTCCTCCTCCTCCTCCACTTCCTTCTTTCCTCCTCCTCCTCCTCCTCTTCCTTCTCCTCCTCCTCTTTCTTTTTCTAAATAAATTGCCTCAAATTTAGTAGCTGAAAAGGCATCACTCAGCCAGCATGGTTGCTCATACCTGTAATCCCAGCACTTTGGGAGCCCAAGGTGGGAGGATTGCTTGAGCCCAGGAATTCAAGACCACCTTGGGCAACATAGCGAGATCTTTGCAAAAGATCTTTGCATCTTTGCAAAAATGTAAAAACATTAGCCAGGTGTGGTGGCACACACCTGTAGTCCCAGCCACTTGGGAGGCTGAGGCCGGAGCATCACTTGAGCCCAGAAGGTAGAGCGTGCAGTGAGCTATGATTGGAACATTGCACTCCAGTCTGGGTGAGAGAGAGCCTGTCTCTTTAAAAAAAAAAAAAAAAAAGCCAATACTGATTTTTTTATTATTGCTCAGGGCTTCCTTTCTTTTTCTTTTTTTTTTTTTTGAGACAGAGTCTCACTCTGTTGCCCGGGCTAGAGTGCCATGGCGTCAGCCTAGCTCACAGCAACCTCAAACTCCTGGGCTCAAGCGATCCTTCTGCCTCGGCCTCCCGAGTAGCTGGGACTACAGGCATGTGCCACCATGCCCAGCTAATTTTTTCTACATAGTTTTAGTTGGCCAATTAATTTCTTTCTATTATTGGTAGATACAGGGTCTCACTCTTGCTCAGGCTGGTTTCGAACTCCTGACCTTGAGCGATCCTCCCACCTCGGCCTCTCAGAGTGCCAAATGCTTGTTCTTATCCTACCTGCTCATGAGACCTGAAATCTCTTCATTGGGGTATAGAAAAGCCGTCTAGAGTTCACAATTATTTTTTCAAAAAAGATCTAAAATCCAAATATCTTTGGAAGGGGAACTAGGTTTTCTAAATCCACATTCAGGTGCAAATGACTACTACCAGATTCCTTCTTCTAGCAGGTTGTGCTAAGAGGAGGAGGGAGAGATCTATCTCTGGGGCACCCCGGCCCCCAAGAGCCATAAACGGGGGAGAGGGAGGCAGAGAGGACTCCAGAAGTCAAACTTCACCTACTTGATCCACCCGCCCTGACAACCCTGGAACAGGGCCCCTCGGCCACTGCTGAGTAAATATTATGACTGGGCTCACTAAGGCCAGGCCAAACCAAATATCCCCCTAGAAGCTAACACAGACTGGTTAAAAGGGAAAGAGAAAAATTCAGAGGCCAAGTGTGAGATCATTAGACCTACATCTAGGGGGGACAGTTACTACAATCAGGCTCTCACCCTGGGTGCTGTGGACATTGGGGCTGGATCCTTCTCTGGGCTGGGGCCATCCTGGGCACTGCAGGTGCTGAGCATCGTCCCTGCCCCCACCCACCCCATGCCAGGAGCATCTCTGAGTCGTGACAACCACAGATGTCCCCAGACATCGCCCCAGTGTCCCCTGGGGGCAACTGTTGTAATGTGAGTTACTGTTGGATAAAAGAACCACATCGGGTATGGCACATAGTAGCCCCTCATTAAATTTTTGTTGCATGAATATATGATGACTGGTCCATCGAGAAATAGAAACCGGATATGAATTTCTTTTCTTTTTCTAAATTTTAAGACAGGGTCTCTGTTTGTTGTCCAGGCTATAGTGGGCACAATCATAGCTCACAGCAGCCTCAAACTCCTGGGCTCAAACAAGCCTCCTGCCTCAGTATCCCAAGTAGCTGGGACTACAGGCATGTGCCACCATGGCCAGATAATTTATTATTATTATTACTTTTTGTAGAGATGGGGTCTTGCCATATTGCCCAGGCTGGTCTCAATCTCCTGGCCTCAAGTGATCCTCCTGCCTCGGCCTCCCTAGGTGCTGGGATTAAAGGTGTGAGTCACCAGGCCCTGTGCCACCTGCCCTGTCCCCTCCCTGCCCTCCCCTCCTCCCTCTCTCCCCTTCCTCACTCTGCTCCAGCCACACGGGCGTCCTTGCTCTGCCTCCAACACACCAGGCGAGGTCCGGCCCCAGGGCCTTTGCACGGGTTGTTTCTTCAATCTGAAGCATCTTTCCCCTCCGTGTCACCACAGCTGCCTCCATCTCATCATTCAAGGTTGTATTGAAATGTCACCTTCTAGCAGAGGACCTTTTGCCACGGTTATATTAGTGTCTTGGTAGCTCTTGCTCATTTGCTTGTTTGTTTCTTGTTGATGCATTTATGGTCTAGCTAATTCCTTGCTTCATTCCTAGTGCCTGTAGCACATAGGAGGTGCTCCATGAGTAGGAGCTGCTTAGGCACCTACTGTGTACAAGGCTCTTTCTTAGACACTGGGGATCCAGCACTGAACAAGAGAGACTATCCTGGCCTTTAAGGTGGGGGCTAGGTGGGGGATGAGGAAAAACAACAGACAAAGGCCGGGCTCGGGGGCTCACACCTGTAATCCTAGCACTCTGGGAGGCCAGGAGTTGGAGACCAGCCTGAGCAAGAGTGAAACTCTGTCTGAAAAAAAAAAATACCCCAACAAACAAATATGCAAACAAGAAAATTCCTAACAGTTTGGGGTTCAATGGTAACAATGGTGTAATAAGAGGTCTGGGGCGGGCTCCTCTGTGCTGGGGGAGATCAGACAGGGTACCTCAGTCACAAATAGTGAATATTCATGACTACGTCAACATGGAGATGGGGGCGGAGAGGGAGGGGACAGGAGGGAAGTTCCAGGCAGCAGAAACAGCCAGTGCAAAGGCCCTGAGGTAGGAGTGAGTTTGGCTCAGTAAATATTTGTTCACTAAAGGAACTATAGAAGATTCGAGAAAGAATTGATAGCTGGTCTTGGAGGGTGGGCAGGCGGTTGCCAGCTGGGATGAGTTCCTGGTACAGAACTGGCCTCCGAGAAGACCCGGGCTGGTCTTCTTGGTTTTGTTCCAAGGGACAGGACCCACCCAGGAGCCCCGGGTTAGGCTAGAACCCGACATGTGGGAACTCTCAGGAGAAAAGGTCCCCGTAAGTAGGGGAGAGGTCACGGCACAGCCAGGTCCCCAGACTTTGGCCTTTGCTCGCTGTGGCTGCAAAAGCACAAAACACAGACGAGATAACGGTTTTCCCGCCCCCGCCTTGCCTGCTGCGGCGTCATTGGCTGTTAACCCTGTCCGTCTGTGCCATCCACCAATCGGTGCCCGGGGGTGGGCCGGGAGCTGCTGGGACTATTTCGGCATCCTTCGGGGGCGGTGCCAGAGCCGCAGAGAGGAGCCAGCCCTGCGGGGAGCGCTGGTCGTGGGGTCCCCGGACGTGTCTGGAGACATGAACGGCGGTTTGGCAGCTGGAAAGGTGAGCCCTGCCCGGTCCCTGGGGAAGGGGGGTCTAGGCCAGGATCCCCTCCCCAGGCCGCCAGAGCCGGAAAGAAGCCCCCTGCACCCCCATTGCACAGATGGGGAAAGTGAGGCCAGAGAAAAAAGCAGAGAGCAGAATCTCGCCTCCGTTCTGGGGCTGCTCTTGGCTTTTTTCCTCTTCCTGGTCCCCCCGCCTCCCAGGAGGGACACTGCGGTGGCCGGGACCTCGACAGGGGCTGGCGTCGTCTCCAGCCAGGGTCTCTCCCCGGCATGTTTTAAAGAAACTAGTTCTGGTGCCCCCGGACCCTCCGTGTCGCCCCACAGTTCAGATTCGGAAGTGGAGGCCCGAGCTGGAGACTGAGCTTGAGCTAGAAGGAGTTGGGGGTGCTGTGCGGACGGGCGGGGGAGCAGAGGGGCCCTGCCACCCTCACGCCTGTCCCTGTGCCTCAGATGGCCTTCTCCGTCTGCCCCCCGGGACCCGCCGACAGCCTGGAGCTCTTGGATCTTCTGTTCGACCGGCAGGATGGCATCCTGCGACACGTGGAGCTGGGCGAGGACTGGGGCCGCGTGGAGGACCAGGTGAGGAGCCCACCGCGCCCGCCCCAGGGCCGCAGAGCTCCGCGAGGGCGACCGGAGCCCCTCCGAGGTCTTCGATGTGCCGGAGGAGCCGGGCCAGACCTCTGCGCGAGGCCAGGACGCGCTTCTGGTTCACGTTGCTTGATTTTAGCAACTTGTGTCTCAGGGGACATCGGCTGCTTCGCACAACTGGGGAAATGGAGGCCTAGAGAGGGGCAGTAACTTGCGCAAAGTCACACAGCAATTTGGAGTTGAGTCCAAACTTAAACTCGGAGCTTGTGTCTCACTGGCCAGGTATTTCCATGTCACACGGTTGTGTTTGAGCCCCCTGGGGAAGAGAAAAGAAAACATTAGCTCTGTCTTGGAGAAAGGACATCTGAGGCCCAGAGAGGGTTGGTGGTTTGCCCAGGGTCACACAGCAATCCAAGGCACAGAGTGGGCATCCTAATTCCTAGCCCTCCCTCTCCACCCCAGCAGGCGCTGCCAGGCCCTGACCCCGACGACTTCCTCAGCTCCATCCTGGGCTCGGGAGATTCAGCACCCGGCTCCCCGCTCTGGTCTCCCGCGGCCAGTGACAGTGGCATCTCTGAAGACCTGCCCTCCGACCCCCAGGACACCCCTCCACGCAGCGGACTCTCCACCGCCCCATCTGGCTGCCATCCCGCCGCGCCCCGCCCCAACTATCGTCCCGGCCCCCTCTGCCCCGCCAGGCCACCAGGGCCAGTCGTCCAAGTGCTTGAGTCCTCGGTGGCCATAGACCTGGGTGAGTTCCACTGTGTGTCTCTGCCGCCATCCTCCCCTTGCTGTTGACGCATAACCGCCCTCGGAAGTGGATGCTGCGTGAGCCAATTTTCCAGACAGTGCAACTGAGTCCCCACGACGTTAAGTAACCAAGGAAGGCAGGGCATCTTCGCACTTCCGTGCCTGGCTCTAGCAGACGTTCGATAGGAGTGCGTGAGGTTACAGGGTCCGGCCTCAGGGTGGTCCCCCTGCAGCTGGCAACAGGCCTTATCAGAAGGTGGCTGCCGAGCAATAATGATTTACTGCCCAAGCCCTGATCCAGCCCCCGGTGGGCCGTGCGGAGCCTCGGTAGGAGATACGTGGCTGCTGGGGCGTCCTTTGTCCCTTGAGCCTTGCGATGAGGCTCTTATTGGTCTCGTTGCAGAGTTGACAAAACTTAGGCTCAGAGAGGTGAAGTCACTTACCCAAGGCCACACAGCTCCCAAGGATTCTGACCTGAAGTTCGCGAGTGGCCGGTCTACTGCGTACCAGGCACTGGGAGGGGGTGGGGACCAGCGGTGAATCACACCTCGCCCCGGCCCCTCCGGGGAGATAAGACCCAGCTGGCCGCAAGTCTAGCCTATAACCTGGGTGATAAGAGCCACTCCCTCCTGGATAGGCGGTGGGTCCCCGGACAATGTCCAGTGCCTTCTTGTACCTTGTGGGGCACACAGAGAAGTGCCCTGTTGGATCTGGGCTTCTGTCTTATAACAGTGGGGACACAGAGGCTGTGGCGATGCTGTCCCCTCCACCCCAGGCCATGGGAAGCCCAAGCTCTACCAAAAGTTCTAACCACCTTGGGGTCAATCGTGGCAGACTTCCTGGAGGAGGCAGGTAGAGGCTGGGGAGCTCAGGGCACACCCCCTGTCGCCTGACACCCTCTCTGTCTCTGTCCCCACCTGTCCCAATCAGGAACATGGAGCCCAGGAGGAAGCCTGTACGCCGAGGAGCTGGCTGAGCCGGTGGACTCGCCCCCACACTGCAACCTCACGGTCAAAGACCTCCTCCTTTCCGGCAGCAGTGGGGACCTGGTGAGCACCCCACCCCTCCCCCAGAGCATGGGAGCCGGGACAGCTCTGGTGACACGGACCCCTGATAGCCGCACTTCCCAGTCTAGAAAACTGAGTCGCAGAAAGGAGCTGGGATTTGCCCAAGGTTACAGACAATTCCAGTCCCGACTTTGCTATTTCCTGGTCTGGGGCATCTTCCACTATAGTATTAGTAGTTAAAAACTAAAAAGCTAGGCCGGGCACGGTGGCTCATGCCTGTAATCCCAGCACTCTGGGAGGCCGGGGTGGGAGGATCGCTCAAGGTCAGGAGTTCGAAACCAGCCTGAGCAAGAGTGAGACCCCCGTCTCTACTAAAAATGAAAAGAAATTAATTGAACGACTAAAAATACATAGAAAAAATTAGCCGGGCATGGTGGCGCATGCCTGTAGTCCCAGCTACTCGGGAGGCTGAGGTAGGAGGATTGCTTGAGCCCAGGAGTTGGAGCTTGCTGTGAGCTAGGCTGACGCCACAGCACTCTAGCCCCTACTGTATGCCAGGAATTGCTCTAAATGCTTTAAATTTATCATCTTTAAATTTACAGCAACCCTGACGACTGGAGCTTTTACTATCTTAACTTTACCCCTGAGGAGATGAGTACAGAGAGGCTCAGTAGTTTGCCGTAAGCCACACAGCTGCTGTAGGCTTGAACCCTGGGCTGGCCTGTTGGGCTTGTGCCTGTTGCACACTGACTGAGTGCCGTCTGCCCTGCCAAGGGTTTCGCACACCTGACAGCCCAGAAGGTGCCCGCATTTTGCAGATGAGAAAGTCAGAGCCCAGAAAGGTTAAGCCGCTAACCTGAGGTAACACAGCATGTCAGTGGCAAGAGTCAGGGTTTGAGCTCCTGTTTCTCTGATGCCAAAGTTTACTCTGACACTCTCTGGGGAAGGCAGGGGTGCCCCTTGATGACTTGAGAGTCATGCAGTGAGCACCAGCTCTGTGCTCAGCCTCTAGGATCTGAGGGCCAAGATGGGGAGACACGCTGCTCACAGAGGTGTCCAGAGGAAGGAGACAGCCCGCAGGGTCATTGTGGGTCCAGGAAGGCTTCTTGGAGGAGGCAGCACTCCAACAGGCCTTGAAGGATGAGCAAGGAGAAATAATACCTGGCTTTTATAAATCCATCATTTTTCATATCATTGTTGTACACATCTTTGGAACTTGTCCCCTGTTTGTTGGATATTTCCATTGTCCCCAGTCATTGCACTATGATGAATGTTGAGGGCCTAGAACATCACCTGGCATACAGTAGGTGCTTGAGAAATGGTGGGTGAATCACTGCTGGTTGAAGAGACAAAAAGCTTGTACACATGTCATTGTGCATATGTGTGAGGGCAAGCGATTCCCGGAAGTAGAATGGCCGGATCAAAGGTCCGTGTGTGGGTTATTTTGAGCCTTGTGGCCGATGGAGATCGTGCAGTGCACGGATTGTTTGTTTCTCGGATCTGATGCCTCTTATTTCCTGGAGGCTGCCAGTGTGCCTGCACCTAACGTAATTCACCTGGTTTTTCCATAGCAACAGCATCACCTGGCAGCCCCCCACCTGTTGCGACCTGGGACCGGGCACTGTCAGGAGTTGGTGCTGACAGAGGACGAGAAGAAGCTTCTGGCCAAAGAAGGCATCACTCTGCCCACCCAACTGCCCCTCACCAAGGTGGGTTGGGGGGACTCCTAGCCCCAGGTCTCTCCCTGTTTCCCGCAGCTACCTGCCTGTGAGTCTCTCCTTTACACCCCTCCCCCACTGGAATGCTAGGACGTGTCTGTGTCACTAGAGTCAGAAAAATCAGCCATATGCCCCGTCCTAAATTCAGCTCAGAGAGAGGGCATGTGCTGACACCAGGGATGACAGGTAGACCAAGTGACAGCAGTGTGGGGCCAGGGACCATCCCATGTGCCTTTTGTGCTTTGTAATTGCCTCTCTGAGGCCACAGTTTATGAACTGAGTGACCTGAGGCCCAGGCCTGTCCTGCAGACATGTTTGGATTTGGCTACACTGCATTTTATACATGTCTGAATTGGTTGCTAACATTTTTTTTCTGACCGGAAGAATTCAGTAACTTGAGTGCTGCCATATTCCCACACCTCCGCGTGCAACCATCGATGATGGCTGAGCAGCTCTTGGGCTCTCTGACTCGCCATAGGCCCCACCTGGCTGGTTTCGCTCAGTATCATCACCTGAGTTTGCCGGTCCCACTTGAGGACGTTAATTAATCTTAACACCAGCTGGCTCCAGGGAAAGGTTCAGTTCCCCCAGATGGCCGCAAGGTGGCGGCGTAGAGCCAATGCACAA
Organism: Lepilemur ruficaudatus; assembly: GCA_963574885.1. NCBI lineage: Eukaryota > Metazoa > Chordata > Mammalia > Primates > Lepilemuridae > Lepilemur > Lepilemur ruficaudatus. The sequence goes on from CAUYRT010050268.1 coordinate 14,733, forward strand.
AGTGTCCCAATTTTATAGGATTGGGAGCTGGGAAGACCTGTCGTGACCCAGGAGCCGTAGGAGTTTAGGGAGACGATGGTTCAAAAAGAGCAATCCATTTAAAAAAAAAGTTTGAAGAGTGGGAAGCTGGTCTTCAAGTCATTAGGAGTCTGCCCAGGTTGGGGATGGCTCTCATGGGAAGAGAATGGGGTGAAGTTACGGGGTCAGGGCAAGAAATAGGGACAGTCCACACTGATTCAGCCTCCTCCCCATGTTGCCCGGCAGTATGAGGAGCGAATGCTGAAAAAAATCCGCCGGAAGATCCGGAATAAACAGTCAGCCCAAGAAAGCAGGAAAAAGAAGAAGGAATATATCGATGGTTTGGAGACTCGGTAAGACTGGACTTTACACTCGGGGGGAAACTGAGGCCCAGAGAGACAGAGCAGTGTGGCTAAGGTCACACTTTTTAGGTCTGGCGCGATTATAGAGTTGATTTGTCTTTCTGGGAGAGGCTGTTTTTCATACTGAGGGCAGGGATGGAAGGATGGTTTGAGATGGCCCAAGACAAGGGTGTGGGGGTCCCTTCACCCCCTAGAAGATGTGGTGACGAGAAAGGACGATGTGTGACTCATCCTATTCTGGCTCCTGTCTGAAGAGAGCACTTCCTGTCTGAGCAATACTGGTTCTCAGAGGTGCCACGTCTCCCTTGGGTAGGAGGAGCAGGAAGGAGGGGAGCTTATTCTTGGCAGAAGGTTTTCAACTTAAAGACCCAAATCTCATTCAATCACCTCTCGCTTAATTCATTTAAGATACTGAGGAAACACAGGCTGTCTGTTCTTTAATAGAAACATAAAAACAAACCAATACTTTTGAAACCTGGCATGATTTTATTGAATGCTACAGGTCTACTTGGGTTTTCTATTTCTTCTCAAGTCAGTTCAGGGTGTCATATTTTTCTGAGAAGTTGTCCATTTCAAATTTATTGACATAAAATTGTTCAGCATTCTCTTCTATTTTTATTCTCTTCAATATCTGCACTGATGCCCTTTTTAAATTCTTCATGTTGTTTATTTTCTGTTTCTTTTTTATTTTCTTGATCCGTCTTGCCAGAGATTTGCCTATTATTCACATCAAAGAATGAGTTTCTCTCTTTTCCCCCATACAATTTTTTAGTACATTCAATTCTAATGTAACCTTTATTGCATCCCTTCTTTATTTTTTATTGAGAGGGGCTCATTCTGTTGTTATTTTGCTAATTTTTAAATGTGTATGCTCAGCTCATTAAGCTGCATTAAGGCTATGCATTTTCCTCTGAGCACTGCTTTAGCTGCACCCCACACATTTTGATATGTACTATTGTCATTATCCTTTGGTCCTTAGGTCTTCCCCAATTTATATTATAAATTCTTGATTATCCCATGAGTTATTGATGGGAGGGCAATTTAACTCTCTTGTGGTTGCTACATGCCTGCCCTATCTTCTGGAAAGAGACCCTAGATCCTTGTGCACCTTTCCAGAGAACAAAGCACATAATCCCATGTGCTTCCCATGAGGAAAAAAAATCTATAGCAGGTGCAAGAGTATCAGACCTCAAGATGAGGATTGGTCCAAAGGTTTCTCCTAGAAACATCACTTCCTGAGTTTGGCATTCCACTCCCAGTCCTGGGCATGCTGCCTTGGACGAAGCCCCCCATGCTAACACAGAAATGGAACCTAAGAACCAGGCAGACATGGGTTCAAATCGCAGCCCTGCTGTGGGCTTACCAAGTGACCTTGGATGAGTGACTTCCCCTCTCTGGTTTTGGGTTGCCCCTGTGTAAGGTGTGGCCACCCAGGGAGATGTCAGTTGAACCAGATGGTGACGGGCATATTCTGATTATCACTGTGCCATTGTGCCTGCAGGATGTCAGCCTGCACTGCCCATAATCAAGAGTTGCAGAGGAAAGTCTTGCACCTTGAGAAGCAAAATCTGTGAGTCCAGGTCCAACCAGGGCAGAGGATGGGGGGAGCAGGCTCAGAGTCCCTTGCAGGACAGAGGGGATGAAGGGCAGAGAGTCCATGTGGTTGCAGGAAGGAGCAGAGAATAAGGGCTCTGCATACAAAGGAGGCAGACTGCACAGAAGAGGGGATTTGGACTTGGGGCCTTGAAGTATGCATAAGAGTTTGGTAGGAGAAAGTGCTTCTGGTGGAGGAAAAGGCTTCTGCAGTTGCCAGAGGCTATGAGCATGGTGTGTTGGAGAATTACACCTGACTCTGCACCTGCATCTATTCAGTCAATATTTATTTCACACCTAGTGTGTACCAGGGCAGGGAAGGGATGGGGCAGGTCGTGCAGGGTCTTGTGGGCCTCTGTGGGTTTGATAGGGATTTGTGGAGGTGAAAAGAGCATCTGGGGCTTCCAAGAGCAGCAGGGGGCCGGGTGCGGTGACTCATGCCTGTAATCCCAGTGTTTTGGGAGGCTGAAGTGGGACGATCGCTTGAGGCCAGGAGTTCGAGACCAGCCTGGGCGACATAGTGAGACTCTGTCTCTAGAAATAATTTTAAAAATACCCAGGCATGGTGCCTGCGGTCCCAGCTACTCGGGAGGCTGAGGTGGATCACCTGGGGAGTTCATGGTAATAATGAGCTATGGTGAGGCCACTGCACTCCAGCCTGGGCAACACAGCGAGACCCTTTCTCAAAAAAAAAAAAAAAGCAGGGTCTCACTAGCAAGATGGATGGAATTCAGACTTCAGTGTGGCTGGGAGCCCCGGGAAGTGGACAGGATGAAGAACCAAGGCCCTGCAGGGCTCACGAAGCCTGCCTGTCCCTCTAAGGTCCCTCTTGGAGCAGCTGAAGAAACTCCAGGCCCTTGTGGTCCAGTCCACCAGCAAGTCTGCTCAGACGGGCACCTGCATAGCAGTGAGTCCCAGCCCCAGGGTGGACGGGGGTCCTGGGCCATGGTAGAGGGGCCCATGGGGAGGTGGGTGGGGGCCTCAAGCAAGTCTGGTGCCTGAGCGCGAGCACGATCCATCACCGGGGCCTCAGTTTCCCTGCCTGTGAGATGGAGGTGCTCACAGGGGAGGAGGAGGGATGGGGTGACCCCGCCCCCATCTCCGCCAGGTCCTGCTGCTGTCTTTCGCCCTCATCATCCTCCCCTCCATCAGCCCTTTCGCCGCCAACAAAGCCGAGAGCCCTGGGGACTTCGCGCCCGTGCGAGGTAGGGGGTCCCCCCTGCAAACCCCTGTTGTGACTGCACCAGGGACACAAGTCCCCTTGGCTCCCCAGGTGCCCTGGGAGCAGGGAGAGCCCTTCACCCTGTTCCCCGAGGCCAGGGCCTGTGGAAAGGAGGGCAGAACTCCACCCTCATGCCATCCCTCCTGGGCCCTCCACCCCTCATCAGTCTTTTCCAGAACCTTGCACAACGACGCTGCCTCCCGTGTGGCCCCCGATGCCGCACCAGGCTCCGAGGACCCAGGACCCCGGACGGAGGCTGGCGCGCCCCACGGAGGGTCACCAGGCAGCCCCGGGGTGGACTGGGGCGCCCGGGACATGCTGGCGCAGAGCAATTCCACGCAGGAGCTGGACAACTCGACTCTGGTCCTGGGCAACTCGACGGAGGAGCTGGGCCGGGCCACCCTGCTGGACTGGGTGGCTCCTGAGTCTGTCATTGGCCCGGCGCTCTCAGGGCTGGAGGTGGCGGGGGATGAACTCTGAGCCCTGCTGGGAATGTGCTCTCCCAGGCCCCTCTGCTTCCGGGGCACTTAAGTGGACAGTGACAGGCCTGGGGAGAGGGGGTGAGGTGGTGACCCCCCGCGCAGAGGCCAGGAGGGGGGAGGTGGAGACTCACAGCCACACACCCGGGGACTGCCTGAGCCACCGCAGACACAGGGCAGGCAGGGGTCGGGCTTTACACAGAGCCAGGGGCACAAAGAAACAGCGTGAAACAGACCCAGACAGACACAAGACACGCACAGACATGACAGGAGCCTCAGCGACTCCCCCAGCCTCCGTCGGGGAGGAGGAGGAGGCAGAGGCTGCAGGGACCCTGGCCTCGGAGGCACCATGGGTGCAGTGGCCGCCTTTGCTAGGAGTGACTGTCTGATCCTTAATAAAGTGTTTTCACAGAACACTGCTTCGGCGTGGAAGCGGAGTCGGGCAGGGTCTGGAGTGGAGTCTGGGGCCCCCCGCACCCCCAGAAGGAAAGGCTGGGCCAGCCCGGGATGGGGGAGTGAGGCGTGGGACCCCCACCATCCTGGAGCTGGAGCTGCGCCCGGGAGGCGCCAGACACGGCTTCAGCTCGGCTTCAGCACCTTGGAGAGCGGTGGGGCACAGGGAGCTCCAGGAGGCTCTGCAAGCAGGTCCCCAGCGCTGCCTTCCTGGGGACTGGGCTGCGCTGGAAGCGCAGTGACAGCCCAAGGTCACAGCCGGGCAGGGAGGAAAGCCCAGCTATGCAGCGCAGGTGCCCGGGCTGCAACTCAGCCCAAAACAGGTGGCCTCTCTCCTTAAGGGGCTGACATTGTAGGGACAAATCTTAAACAACAAAAACCACGCAAATCAGTCTATAACTACTGACTGAGTGCTCAAGAAACGCCAGCCTCCCAATTGGGGGTGAGGATTGCTAAGCAAAACAAAACAGAAAAAAGAAATGCTGGCCGCTGGTATTGTCACCAACATCAGAAAACTGGCCTGTCACGCCTGTAATCCTAGCACTCTGGGAGGCTGAGGCGAGTGCACCGCTCAAGGTCAGGAGTTCGAAACCAGCCTGAGCAACAGCGAGACCCCGCCTCTACTAAAAATAGAAAGTAATTGGCCAACTAAAAACATATAGAAAAACTGAGCCGGGCATGGTGGCACATCCCTGTAGTCCTAGCTACTTGGGAGGCTGAGGCAGGAGGATCGCTTGAGCCCAGGAGTTTGAGGTTGCTGTGAGCTAGGCTGATGCCACAGGACTCTAGCCAGGGCAACAAAGTGAGACTCTGTCCCCCCCCCAAAAAAAAGAAAGAAAACTGGCCTGATCCCTCTGGGCCTTGCTTGGGGGTGAGCCCTGGTTCCTAGATCCCAGGCTGGCGGGCAGGACTGCAACAGCAGCACGGGCAGACGTTCCAGCGGGCGAGGGGCCCGGGCACTCCGCCTCTGGGCACTGGGACCCAGCACAAGTCAGATTTACACAAATTCAGATGCAAGAAGGAAATTCTGCTTTTATTGCATTGGAGGCTTTTCTGGAGGCCGGGTGGACCCACCTCTCCCTCCCTCCAGCCCAAAGGCAGTGCCAGCCTCTCCGGTGTGTCCCACGTGGAGGTGTGGCGCCCCTCCCAGGGGGCCGGGACGTGAAGGTGGCTTTGGAGTGGGGGCGTGAGGGGCAGAGGGGGCTTGTTCCTGTTCCGGCTGGAGACCAGGGAGGGTGCGGCCAGCCTTCTGGGAACACCCTGAGTCAGAGGCTGGGCCAGGCGGCAGCTCTGGGGTGCGGCACGTTCCCAGGCCCCCACCAGAGTCCCCCAGAGCCAAGGGAGACGCAATGGAGTGCGAGTCTGCCCTGAGCCTGGGGCCTGGCTCTGGTGCCCTGAGGTCCCTGGGGGGGCACAGATACAAGTGACAAAGTGAGCCCATCCGGAAAAGAGAACCCACGGTGTGTACAAAAAGCCCCGCCCTCCCCGAGCACCCTGGTCAGCTGGGAGCCGCCTCGGCCCTGACCCTTTTGGGGGTCCTGCAAGGGGCCGGGTTGTCCGGCCGCTCCCGCTTGGGGCTGGCCAGCTGGGCGCCGTTGTGCTGGGCGCAGGGCTCGGCCGTGGGCTCCTCCTGCTTGGGGTCTGCGAGGGCCGAGCCGTTGAGCCGGGCAGGGGGCTCCTCCTTGGGCTCGAGCTTGGGGGCGGGCGGGCGGGGCAGGGGTGGCAGCGCCCTCTCCTGCACGCGGGGGCCGTCCCAGGCGGGGATCTCCAGCCCCAGGTGCTCCATGAGCTGCGTCATGACGTCGTCCACGTAGCCGTGGATGCGCAGGTCGGCGTGGCGGTCCTGTGGAGCGGGGCGCGGGTCAGGCGGGGGCAGAGTGCGCGTGGGGGGCCCCGGGGCAGGGGTGGGCTCGGGAACGTACGTGCTTGGTGGGCTGCAGGTTGACGATGACCAGCCGGCCTCCGCGGCGCTTGGTGGCGAGCGGCAGGTTCCCGCTGGGCCGGATTTGCAGGGAGGTGCCCAGGGTGATGGACAGGTCGGCGTTCCTGGGGCCGGGAGCGCGGGCTCAGCCTCACCCCTCCCAGCCCTGCTGGTCCTGCCGGCACCTGGAGCCAGCCCCGGCGGTGGCCGGCTCACCTGGGCGCTCAAGGCTGGCCCCGCTCCCCGCCGGGACCCCGCCTCTGTGAGTGGAGTCCTGGACCCAGGGCCTCATAGCTTGGCAATCCCGGGTTTGAGCGTGGGATGGAGGGGTCGCTGGGCTAAAGCCTCAGCTCCTTCCTCACCTGTAAAGGGGACCTCGTGCAGACCCCCGGCCTGGTCCATCTCCCCCAAGAAGCCCTCCCTGAGTCTGCCCCTGCCCGCCCACGGGGGTCAGACCTGCTGGCCTCGTCAGCCAGAGCCAGGTCGCGGTCAGGTAGTGAGTCCTCCCAGTCCAGGATGGTGTCCCGCAGCTCGCCCCTGCGAGGAGGACGGTCGAGGGTGTCGCAGCAGCCCTGCCGCTTCCCCCAGGGCCCCAGGGCGAGGGGAGGGGTCGCTCACCTGCAGGCCCGAAGCCCCCTGGCCTTGGCCACGGAGCAGAGCCGGCCCGTGGCCTTGAGGCCCATGGTGCCCACGACCGTGTCCCGGACGTACTGCCTGTGTTGGGGGAGGAAACGGAGGGGACAGGGCTGGGGCAGCCCGCCTGGGTGGCCCCTGTGTTTTTTCTGGCAAGATATTCTCCCAGGGAGGTACAGATGAGGGCACAGGACCAAAATCTAAGCGCGAGGAACCACGTGACAAACAAGGGCCCGAGGCCTTCCATGGGACAGGCTGCCTGCACGCTGCACAGGGTCACAGCTCCAGAAAGAAGGAAACGCAGGACACTGTTCTGGACAAGGGAGCTCAAGACATTGGACCCTGTCGGTGGCTCACGCCTGCGATCCCAGCACAGGAGGATCGCTGAGGCCAGGAGTTTGAGACCAACCTGGGCAATATGGCAAGACCGCATCTCTACAAAAATTAGAAAAATTAGCCGGGCATGATGGTGGCACCTGTAGTCCCAGCTACTCAGGAGGCTGAGGCAGGAGGATCACTTGAGCCCAGGAGTTTGAGGTTGCTGTGAGCTATGATCATACCACTTGCACTCCAACCTGGGTGACAGAGCAAGACCCTGTCTCTATTTTTAAAAAATAATAATTTGGACATAATTCAACTCACAAATAACCTGGCTAAACCTTCCACCGGAGCAAGTGGGTGTCTCCCGGCTACTGTGAGCGCCCCCAGGTGTGAACACCTGTGGGGGGGCGTGGCTCCTCCCCTGCACCGGCGTCTCTGAGACCAGGCTACAGGTGGGGCTCCCTCTGTTAAAATTATTCTCTCCACATTTATTTTGAAAAATTTCAAACCTATGGGAAACTTACAAGAATGGAACCGCCCTCAAAATTATCTGAATGGGGGTTTGAGGTCATAACTGCCAGGGATTCACATCGTGACCTTAACTGGACATGCGGTCGGTGCAGGTGTCATCAGTTCAGGCGAGGGCCTAGCGGGGCAAGTGGCCCTTATCAAGTGATGGAGCAGAGGAGGAGACACGGACGCCGAGAGACGTGGTCTCCGCGTGAGGATGGGGACAAAGGCTGAAGCCACCAGCAGCGGCTAGGAAGAGGCAGGAAAAGTCCTCCCCGTGGGTTTCACGGGGCGAAAGGCCCCGCAGACATGTGGATTTTGAATTTTCAGCCTCCAGAACTGAGAGGTAGGTAATAAACTTCTATTGTTTGAAGCTACTCATTGGTGGCAGTTTGTGGTGGCAGTCCCAGGGCACTAACGCACCTGCCAGGAGGGCCACACCCAGCCTCCCCATGCCATCCGGGTCTCTGCGTCACCAGGGTGGACGCCCAGGGCCCTTGTGCAGAGCCCACCCTGGGGAGTGCCTGGGGACAGCGTGGCCAAGCCCCCGCCCCAGCCCGGGTGGCACTCACGTCTTGCACTTGACACATTCCTCTACAAACATGTTGCCGTGGAGCTCCGCCAGCTTGTCCCTGCGGGAGGAGGAGGAAGAGGCTCGGGGTGGGCCCGGGGCTGAGCCCTCCTCCTCCAGGAAGCCTTCCCTGACCTCTCAGCCACAAGACCCACCGACTCCCTCTCTCCGGCTCCTGGCTCCACCATCCACAGGCTGGGCATCCCTGGGCAGGTGGCCCAACCTCTCTGAGCCCGGAGGAATCATGAACCCTGGAGGCTCATTCCACTTACGCAGATGGGCAGCCCATTCATTCGTTTCACAAAATGCCTGCCCTGCTCCTCCACAGGTGCGGAATTCTAATTCCCAGTTTGCAAAGGAAGAAACTGACGGCCCAAGTGGCCCCCGAGCATGGAGGCAGAGGAATGTCAGAACCGATCCCAGCTCTGTTACCTCCCAGCTGTGTGGCCCCAGGCAGGCCACGTAGCCCCTCTGTGCCTCACAGTCCCCATCTCTGAAATGGGACAACAATGTCCCCAACTTGTGGGATGTTTTAAGGGATCAAATGATCAGGCCTGGTGGGCTCTTCCCCACGGCTGCCCGGTCACCGTTTCTGTGCTTGGATGTCACCTCCACACAGAAGCCCTCTCTGACCTCCCTGTTAAGAGTGGCAACTCCCTTCCTGCCCCCCACAACCCCCTGCAAAATTTTAAACACAGAATTGAATTCACTTATTGAATTTGTTTTCTGTACGTTTCTCCCCAACTGGAGCTCACAGCCCAGAGGGGCAGGGAGGGGATCGGTCTGGGTCACTCTGTGTCCTCCCTCCAGAACGGCGAGGCATCCAGTAGGTGCTCAATGCGTAACTAAATAAATGTGACCCATTTTGCTCCTGTCTGAAAATGCTCGGGGCTGGGGGCGTGGAACCCCGACCCCGATGGCCATGAGGATTAGTTAGATTTTCAGCCGCTGGTCTATTAATCACTCCCGTCTTGGATCTGAGAGCCAGAGCAAGAGAGAGAGAGAGAGAGAGAGTTCTCCGGTACTGACGTGTTGAAATAGCAGAAACCCCAGAACTTGGCTGCAGTAGCAGGTGGCGAGAGCCACCTGGCTCCGGGAGAAATTGTATTCCTACGCCAAAGAGTTGGAGTTAGGACTCAGGCTCATTTCAAGAGAAACGGGACAGCAGTCTCGTTCCCCTTTACAAGCAGAAAAAAATAATCTCTTCCTGTCCCGCAGCTGCGGAGTGTCCGGCTTCACATATGAACAACGGACCTGGCTGCAACCGGTCACCCCAGGGTGAGATTTGGCCACGTGGGGCAGGGGAGGGTCACCCTTAAGATTAGGAAGTCAGTCTGCCCCAGGACGCGGAGCTCATGGTCAGTGTGAAATGAGTAAAGATGAATGTTAGAAACCTAACACACGGCCGGGCACGGTGGCTCATGCCTGTAATCCTAGCACTCTGGGAGGCCGAGGCAGGAGGATCGCTCAAGGTCAGGAGTTTGAGACCAGCTTGAGCAAGAGCGAGACCCCGTCTCTACTAAAAATAGAAAGAAATGAATTGGCCAACTAAAAATACATAGAAAAAATTAGCCGGGCATGGTGGTGCATGCCTGTAGTCCCAGCTACTCGGGAGGCTGAGGCAGAAGGATGGCTTGAGCCCAGGAGTTTGAGGTTGCTGTGAGCTAGGCTGATGCCATGGCACTCTAGCCCGGGCGACAGAGTGAGACTCTGTCTCAAAAAAAAAAAAAAGAAACCTAACTCACCGCAAACTCCAGACCCTGGCAACTCTCCCGGCCGCCCTTGGCCCCACCCGCAGTAAGATTCTGCCTCTGGTCCCAGCAGGGACAGCCCCGGGCCGTGGTGCTCAGGCAGCTCCACACGCTGGACCAAGAAGGATCCAGAGAGCTCAGGGCTGGAGTCTCCCAGGAGCAGGAAAGGGGACCCCAAACTCAAGATGTGTGCAAGAGGTGGCAACAGGTGGCAGCTGGGGTTTGGGGCGCCCCACGGAGCTGCAGGTGGTTTCTGGGGCCACCCAAGGCAGCGCCGGGCTGGAGTGGGATCTGCGTGGGGACAGGACGGGACGCGGATGTCACCTCGGGAAGCCCGAGCGCAGGTGCAGCCCGTCCACGTTCTGGCTGACGAGGAAGCGGAGGAGGCCCACGCGCTCCAGCTGCACCAGGGCCATGTGGGTCTGCGTGGGCCGCGCACTCTCGAACGTGGTGTCGAACTTGGGGGCCAGGCCCCGCTCCTCCATGGTCCACACGCCGTGGGGGCCCCTGAAGGCAACAGGTGGGAAGCGATGCGGGAAGAGGGAGAGTGGGGAGGAACAGGAGAGGGAGGAATAGAAAAAGAGACGGAGAGAGAATCAGGGACAGTGAAAAGAGAAAAATAGAGGCTACGGTCACTGATCCCTAACATATAGCTACACACAGCCGGCTTAGACGGAAAACTACATTTACCAGCATCCCTTGCAGCTAGGTCTGATCAGGTGACCAAGCACTGGCCAATAGGGTGAGTGGATCTGGGAGGGAGAGTCTTTTCCCCTCCCCAATACCCAGGACTCCACCAGCAGGATGGGTTCCGGCGCCTGGGAGTCTGTTGCTCACAGGGAAGCCCTTGGCAGCTTGGCGGGCCCTGCCTCGCCTTCCCCACCGGCTCCCAGACCTGAAGTCGGGGATGCCCGAGGCGGTGCTGATGCCGGCGCCCGTGTGGAACACCACGTTGGAGGACTCCCAGACCAGCCTCGCCAGCTCGCGCACCTTCCGCGCCAACTCCTCTGGGGGGTCGAAGATCTGTGGGGTGAGAGAGCGCAAGGGAGGGGTCAGAACATGTTCCCCAGGTGGCAAGGCCAGGCACGAGCCACAGACTCAGCTGTCCTCGTCTCGCCCCAGGGAGGAGAATGGATTGGAAAAGGCAGCTTATCCTCATGTCCCTCCTCTGCCTGTAGCCCTCCATGGCTCCCACCTCCCATGGGGTAAAAGCCCCAAGTCCTCCAACGTACCAGGTGTGGTCCTGCCCCAGGGCCTTTGCACAGGCTGTTCCCTCTGCCTGGCATGCTCTTCCACCCCCACCTCCTTCAGATACGGGCTCAAATGTTACCTTAGTGATGCCCCCACCCCAACCTCACCTGGTTTCAGTGCGGCCCCTAGTCTGTCTCCTGCACTACTATGAGGGGTTCTTTTTGTCTGTCTGGCTCCCTGCTGTATCCCAGGCCCTAGAAAGTGCCTGGCCCACAGCAGGTGCTCAATAAACGTGGACTAAAGTTATAAAAGCAGCAGTGGAGATTGGGGCTTCTGAAACGATGCGCACCAATCAGATCTCTTTCTTTTTCCCCTTTCTTTCCAGAGACAGGGTCTTGCTCTGTTGCCCAGGCTGGAGTGCAGTGGCGTCATCACAGCTCACTGCAGCCTCCAACTCCCGGGCTCCAGCGATCCTCCCGCCTCGGCCTCCCCAAGTGCTGGGATTGCAGGCGTGAGCCACCGCGCCCGGCCATCAGGGCTCATTAAACGCATGACTCAGAACGCAGGGACCAGCCTTCAAGGGACTGGGGCGATCTTTGCCTCCAGTTGGCAGAAAGGCAGACGGAGACCCAGAAGGGAAGTGACGCCCCCCGAGTCCCACAGCACACGGAGGCGACAGGCTATTCCTCCCTCGTCCTCCGAGTGGCCTCAGGGATCCTCCTGGGAGTGTCCAGGCCACTCCCCTGCTCTCAGGACAAAGTGCCAACCCCCCCAGCCTGGCATCTGAGTCCCATCCTGGGCGGGGTTGGAAACCCCCTGGCCTGATTTCTTCTCCAAGTGTGTTTATTCCCCTCCTAGCCTCGGCCCTGCCGCTCCTTCCTCCTGGGTCTCCATCCCCTTCCTCGCCCTCGGCCCTCCAGGCCCTCCCCGACCAGGGCTCTTCCCTCGGCCCCAGCCCGGCGGCCCCAGAGCTGGGCGCGTTAGCGTCTCCGGGGCGCGCAGGGGGCGTCACTTCCCGCCCTCTCCTCACTGGGAAGTCCCTCCCATTGTCTAGCCTCAGTGCCTCCTGCTATTCCCACAATGCCCCGCTGCTGACCGGCCCTGGGAGGGTGGGGCGTGACCCCCGGGACCCCCGGCCGTGCTCACCTCGGGGAGGCCGCACTTGCCCTTGTCCGCATACGGCGACAGCCCCGCCGCATAATTCACCGACATCCTCGCAGCCTCAACGGGAACAATAAAGTTTCCCTTGTTGAGGACGCTTCCGCCGGAAACGGGGCGGGACGGAGAGGAAGGGGGAGCGGCGGTCCCATACTGCTCGCCAGCCCTCCCGCACCAAGGCGCATGCGCCCCGTGCTGACGCCGCGGGCGCCATCTTAACTGCTGGCAGGGAGAAGCCCGCTGGCTTGCTCACACTGGCAGGGCCTGGCAGGTGGCTGCCCAGTGACCCGGGCGGGAAGTTGGGGAGGCCGCCCACGTGAGAGTTCTCCAGTCACTCCTAAAATGAGGGACACAAGCGATCGGTGCCCCCTTAGCCCCTTTTTACAGATTAGTAAACTCCCTTAGGACAGGGCCAGAGAGCAGGGACCCAGGACGCCAGTCCAAGGGAGGGCCTTGATTGCCGCTCTAAGTTATCTGAACATTACGCAGGCAGGTGATGTGGATGCAGCCAGACAGGTCCTGCTCAAGGTCTTTGGGGCTGGTGGCCTTGAAGGCTCCTTTAAGAAACACGTGTTGAACGCCTACTGTGTACTGGTGTCACGCTGGGCAATAAAGGTGGCACCATCCATACCCATGTGGCTGGCCGCGGACACAAACATGTGACCAGGCAATGGTGACATAGTGCCATTAGGGAGCAGTGGGGGAAGCAGAGGGCACAGGGCAATGAGGGAGCTCAGAGGCGACACTCTACCCAGGCTAGGAGCATCTGGGAAGGCTTCCCGGAGGAGGGGGCGTTGCAGCTAAGATCTGAAGAGTGAGCAGGAATGAGATGGCTGGAATGAGCTGGTTGGGGATGACATGAGTTACAGAAAGAACGTTCCTAATTGAGGGAACAGCAAATGCAATGGCTGGGAGGGGAGGAGGAAAGAGCACGGCTCCTTCCAGAAGCTGAAATCCATCCAGAGATGACAGAGAAGAGTGTCGGTGTCTTCCCGCCAGAGCCTGTTGGCCAGCAGGCAGCCCGGCTGCCAGCCTGTCTCCTCCCTCGGCTCACTCATCCCCGGCCCCCTGGGGCGGCTGCCCGCCCAGAGCTGATCGGGTGTCAGAGCCGAGCGCTGGGAGCTGCCCTGCGAGCTCGCGGCCCAGCCGGGAGAGGGTAACTGGAGTCGGCGCTGGACAAGGTGGCCTGGTGCTCCGGCGGTGCAGCTGCAGGAGGTAGGAGTTCGGAGGTGGGGAGGCGGGATGGAGGGTCCCCTTAGGGCCTCAGGCCCCTGGGCCCTCGTGTGTGGGAGAAAGGAGAGGCCGGTGCTGGGTCCCAGCCTCGCTGAGGAGCTACCCAGGCACCCCGAGACACACGCACGCACACACGTACACGTTCACACCCTTCCCCTTGCCAGCTTTTGCCCGGCCTAGACTACGCGCCCTCCTTCCTGCCGCTGGTGCTCAACCTCCTGCCTGGCGTCAGGCCCTTAGCACTCACCATCGTGTCTTCCAGAACACAGATCCCTGAGTTTACCCAGCATTCCCCTCCCCGAAGCCCATGGGTCCCCTCCTGCCCAGGCAACCTGTGGGCTCCTGCTTTGGGCGTGATTGAGGCCATTGGTCAAGGGGGGAAGAAAAAGGGCGGGGCAGGTGGTGAATGAATGAGAGATTGACTGGTGGAGGAGCGAATGAACGAGTGAATGGAAGAGTGGGTGGACTGATGGAGAATGAGCGTATAGGTGGGTGGGTGGTGAGTGGGTGGGTGGATGATGGGTGGATGGATGGATGGATTATGGACAGAGGGGTGGATGGATGGGGGAGTGGAAGAGTGGGTGGTTGGGTGGATGGGTGGGTGGGTGAATGATGGGTGGATAGATGGATGGATAAAGGGATGGTTAGGTAGGTAGATAGATGGATGTATGAACAAGTGGATGAATGGATGGATTATGGACAGAGGGGTGGATGGATGGGTGGGTGGGTGGTTGGGTGAATGGGTGGTTGGGTAGGTGGGAGGATGGATGGGGGCTGGTTGATGGGGGGTAGATGGATTTATGGTGAGTAGATGTTGGGTGGGTGGG
>CAUYRT010050271.1:0-10084 GCA_963574885.1 Lepilemur ruficaudatus
ATTTTGGTTGCATATAATGCCTTTGCCTCACCCAAGCCAAGGCTACAAGTTTGCCCTTCCCCCATACAGTGCACACTGCATTCATTAGTTGTGAGTTTACCCATCCCCACCAACCCCTCCCACCTGACCAGCACCCAATGAATATTACTTCCATGTGAGCACCTTAGTGTTGATCATTTAGTAGCAATTTGATGGTGAGTGCTTGTGGTGCTTGTTTTTCCATTATTGTGATACCTCACTTTGAAGGATGGGCTAAAGCTCTACCCATGATAATATAAGAGGTGCTAGTTCACCATCTTTTTTTTGTAGTTGAGTAGTATTCCATGGTATACCTATACCACATTTTATTAATCCACTCATGTATTGATGGGCACGTGGGTTGTTTCCCCATCTTTGCAATTGTGAATGGTGCTGCTATAAACATTCGAGTGCAGATGTCTGTTTTATAGAATGTCTTTTGTTCTTTTGGGTAGATGCCCAGTAATGGGATTGTTGGATCAAATGGTAGATCTACTTGTATCTCTTTAAGGTATCTCCATATTGCTTTCCACAGAGGTTGCACTAGTTTGCGGTTCCACCAACAGCGTAGGAGTGTTCCTATCTCTCCGCATCCACGCCAACATTTATTGTTTTGGGACTTTTTAATAAAGGCCATTCTCACTGGAGATAAGTGATATCTCATTGCAGTTTTGATTTGCATTTCCCTGATGATTAAAGATGTTGAGCATTTTTTCATATGTCTGTTGGCCATTATTCTGTCTTCTTTTGAAAAGTTTCTGTTCATGTCCTTTGCCTACTTTTTGATAGGGTTATTTGATTTTTTCTTGCTGATTTTCCTGAGTTCTAAATAGATTCTAGTTATTAGCCTTTTACCAAATGTGTAGCATGCGAATATTTTCTCCCCTTCTGTAGGTTGTCTTTTTGCTCTCATGATAGTTTCTTTGGCTGTGCAGAAGCTTTTTAATTTGATCAGGTCCCATTCACTTATTTTTGTTGTTGCTGTGATTGCCTTTGGGGTGTTCTTCATAAATTCTTTGCCTAAGCCTGGTGGATACATGCCATTATGTATTTGTCAAGACCCAGATAACATACAACACAAAGAGTAACCCTAATGTAAACTATGGACTTTTCATCTTTAGCCTACTGATGTGATCCATAACATTAATTGCTTTTCCAATGTTGAACCAGCCTTGCATTCCTGCAATAAATCTGACTTGGTCATGGTATATAATTCTTTTTATAAATTGTTGGATTTTATTTATTAATATTTTGTTGAGAATTTTGAATCTATGTTCATGAGATATATTGGTTTATAGTTTTTCTTTCTTGTAATATCTTTGTCTGGTTTTGGTATTAGGGTAATGCTGGTCTCATAAAATCAGCTGAGGTTTTCCTCTGCTTCTATTTTCTGGAAAAGAGTATAAAGAATTGGTTTAACATCTTCCTTAAATGTTTGCTAGAATTCATCAGTGAACTTATTCAAGCCTGATGTTTTCTGTTTTAGAAGGTTGTTAATTATTGATTTAATTTCTATAATAGATATGGCCATATTCAGATTATCTATTTATTCTTGTATGTTTTGGCAGATTGTGCCTACAAGGAATTGGTCCATTCCATCTAGGTTAAAATTGAACATAGAGTTGTTCATAATGTTTCTTTATTATCCTTTCAATGTCCATTAGATCAGCAGTTATGGCCTCTCTTTCATTTCCAATATCAATAATTTCTTTATTGATTTTATTGATCTTTTTCAAATAATGAGCTTTTGGTTTTGTTGATTTTTCTCTGTTGATTTCCTGTTTTCAATCTAAATCCCTTTTCAAACTGTCCTTAATTCTTATCTTCAAAAAAAGAGATGAAAAGGCAATTTATTTACTTTGATAAAACAAATGTCACTATTTATCCTAATGACATTGAAATCTACATTTAAGATACAATAATTGATAATCTGAGGAATGGGGCATTCATAACTATCTAGAATAAAAAATATCCCCCTCTCCTGCCCCGTGAGCAAGAAGTGCTTCAGCTCATCCTTGGGTGGTCCTTGTTCTCATTCTCCTACTCTCCCACTGGGTAAATAAGACTGTGCACTCTGTGATATGAGATGGTGATTGTACACTGGGCGTTTCAGTGACACCTGTCTTATAGTCTTGTGCTGATTGCTTTCCACACATAAGAGAAACTTAGCATGTGGAGTCCTCATCATTCACGGTCCACAATTAGGCCACCAGACCTAAAAAGTGATACTGCTCTGCCAAAATGCCATTTTTCAACTTTTCCAGAATCATGTGGAAGCTCCCAGAAAGGGGAGTGGCTCTTTTGTTGAGATGTCGGCAAAGGCACTGTGAGAGCAGATACTGATTTAGTGTGCAAGCACGTTGTGGGTGCTGGAAGGAAAGGGCAAATCTCAAATAGAGCCATGCAGTTCTCATTACCAGTCCTACCACTATGTCCCAGCTTTCTTACTGAAATATGAAAACAAAAATCTCAGAAGAGCATCTTTGCAAGAGAAATATGCTCTAGGAGATGAGAAGAAACTCTAGTAGAACATAAATTCCCATAGGATACAGGTGAGACAGGAAATAAGAATCTTAAGGAAGTCTGGTCAAAAATAATTTAGCAAAGTGCAGGCAGTCCCTGTGCCCTCAAGAAATATTTTATGATAGTGATAATGCCTGGATAAATAATCACTGCTCTGTGTGAATCATAAACTAGAATGGAATGAGCTGGTCCCCTCATAGGTTTTTAGTGATGCCGGTGAGTGTGAGACCAGGAAGATTTCGTGGTAGACAAGCCATTCATCATGGTGGCTGCATCATCAGCATGGATTCTTGTCTGAGGGAGGGGACATGGATGAATCCTGACGATGGGCTGGCAGATGAGTCAGACTGTTGTCCCTTTTTCCTTTAATGCTGAGAGTCCATTTACCAACTGTTTCTCTGATTCTGAACTTTTGTGAACAAAAGCTATCACAGGCAGCTGAAATAGATGCTTGACCCATCTGCTCCTGTTCTGTTCCAGGTGAAGATTACAGACCTTTGAAGCAAAAAACTTCAGTGTTCAAAATAATAGTTGCTATCCTAACTTGTTTCACTGGAACATTTCCAAAAGACAGGAACCATTTCAGTTCATTTTAATTTTTTCTCAGACAAAGAAAGATGTTCATAAATAAAGATTAAATTCTCTGTTCTCTCAGTTCCCTTAGGAGTTCACAAGAGATCAAACCCCAGTCAGGTACACAATTGTTTCTAATGAGACACCTTCTTTGCTCTAAGAGAGGGAAGGGTTTGTTTTCCAAGCCATTATCTATAATTAATCAGTACTTTCATAGGTTAAAACACTCTTCTGACAAACCAGATATGCTGTACAAGCCTTTTTTTAAAAATTACAGTTGTTTTCTGGGCAACCATAAACTGTTTTTCCTGTTTCACAAATGAAGAATTAAAGGTACTTGGGAAAACAAGGATTCCAGATCAAAGACTGAGAAGAGGTTTAAGATGTGTTCATCATTGATTAAGGTAAAAGGTTCAAATAATGATCATTTTTTTGTTAGCTCTTGTGTGTGGGGGGGCTCTTTTTTCTCAAGTATCTAATTACTAAATTGAACTGATTCTGAACAAGATGGGAAAGGCCAGCTAGAATTTATGAGAATTTGAATTGCAGACCATAGTCAGCCGAGGTTTTATTACTTCATATATCTATACTATCAGGAGCTTTCGACTAATCTAGGTTGCTGAGCTGTTTTCAGTAAGGTTTCGTTAACACATTCTTGTTTTTATGGGAATGTGAGTCGCCAACGTTCTTCAAAATGGGTTCTCCACTAAACCTTTCCCATCACAGTCTCACTTACCTCCTTAGAATCACAGGGTAAAGAGGGAAACTTCTGTTAATCTGGCTGAATTATCCTACAGTTCCAGAGGAGTGGATTCTGCATTTATGAAGTGATAGGATGATTTGCACAAATTGGTGGACTAACAAATTTGTCCCAGTCCTAGTCATGGGGCAACTGTATCCCCACTCCCCTGGCCCTCTCCAGCTATCTCCCAGTCTCCACTGCAGACCACAGAGAACACAAGATCTACTCCCAGCAAAGTAGGGCTTCAAGCAAAAAAAAAAAAAAAAAGGGTGTAGAAGGAGCTTAGGCGACTTGGCTCACTCTTCAGCCCACTGGGCACCCGCCTGGTTTATCTAGGCTGCAGACCATGTACATTGCCATAATTTTCGCCGTGCATTGGAAACGCAAAGGTCTGGTGCACGAACTTAACCTTGTGTTCCACGATGCTTCACAAACAAGGCTGTGGCATTTCTCTTCCAGAGCCTTCCTGGTCAGCCATTTCCCATTCCACCCTCCACCCTCAGACCACCCCCATTCTCACTGCCGTCATCAGCTCTGTGAGGACTGTTTCCCTCTTGTCACCTGAGCCTCTTCTTCATAAAGCTGACTCACAAAGAGTGTCTGTAGTCCTTGTTCTTTTCTTTCCCCTTCCCTGTTCCTCAGTAATTTGTATGGTAAAATGGGGGCAAATAATGTTTGCTCTGGGTAGCCAACAAGACTGCTGCGAAAATTGAAGGAGGTTATGGATGTGCAAGGCAATACATGTGCAAGGGTGTCTTGGTGTTCGCCTGGTATTTATCCCACTTGATACCTGTGAAGTCAAAATTTCCAGCACCTATACTGACCTTATAGACAGTAGGGCACTAGGACAAACTTTGTTTCCAAGGGGAAAAAAAAGACCTCAATTTCTAGCTTTCATCCATTTCCTGGTATAAGTAAGTACTCGGTACCATGGTCTATATTGCAAGCTACCAATGTGAGGGGCACAAGCTGGCAGAATTCCTGAAAATATTTAACAATCAGTGCCCAGGAGCCTGTGTGAGCTGGCTCTAGCTCACACCAAATAGGGTCCAGATTTCAGAGCCATGAGCACTCAATAGCTTTAATGCCCAAACTCTGAGCTGTTCCAGCTTGCTAATCCCAGCCAACTCTGCTACCTCCTCTGGTGATGACCCTCATGAAGGACTGTTCCTCTGGACACAGCTGTCCCCTGCCTGCACCCCTGCTGTGTCCACTGTGGCCCGGGTGGGGAAGTCAGGAGGAGGTGGCCTCAGCTTGTGCTGGCTCACAAAGACACATGGTTAAGTAATGAGGAATTTTGAAGCCAGATGTTAAACCATTGGTAGCTTGAAATAGGCTGTGGTGGGAGTGTTTACACCATAGGAATTGGTAAGTGCTACCGAGCAGGAGAGCCAGATTGCCAGAGTACCACAGGGCAAAGGTCTTCTTTGTCTTCCACTGTGGCTGTCTGAGACCAGGCTTTAGCCTCTAACAAAAACTGACAGACAGGGAGTATAACACAAAGATAAGTCTACAATTGCTACAGAGGCCCATAATCTCAGGGTCTCTCCTGGAATATCTGTCTGTTCTACTTTCTCTTGCCTTTATCAGGCTGAGAGGCAACTCATTCTTTCATGGCTGGGCAGGATCCTGGTATCTCCTGAAAGATCCTTGATAGATCCTGACTCTATGTGCCATAGAAAGGAGAATGTTTTTCCTTCCCTAGAATCTAAGACCTGCCTCTGGAGTCCTCATTTTTTGGTACAATAGTGATCTCTTTCCAGAATTATTGACAGCTCAAGAGCATTCCCTTTAGGAAACAACCAAGGGCTCTGGAATGGCCCTGTGGTTCCAACATAATTATCACACAAGAACCAAACCTTGGTATGTACATGTCCCCAAGGCAGAAATAGCCTTAGCAGCCCCATTCTGGGTACAGATTGGGATGAATCTAGTTTAGTTTAATCCTTTTTCAGTCTTTCTTTATGAAAAGTTTAAAAAAGTCTCAGTCTTGTCTTACCTATTCAACACTTTTTTCATCCATGGCTGTTACGGTTTTATGATGCCACAGCAGATGATAAGAAATATTATTAATCTTGAGTGTCGGGCTTAGTGTCAAACATCACTGAGTTCTGAGGAGCCCACGGGCCATGGGGTAGCCTGTGGCAAGAGCCCTTCTGGAGCTCTGACCCAGCTTTCACCCTTCGTGGAGATGAACCCAGACTTAGCAGACCCAGAATTGCATCTCTGGGAAATTCTGTCCGGCTTCCAACCCCTTTCCAGATCTACTCCCACTACAGACCCTTGAGCCTCTTACCGTTCCACTAACGGTATGTGCCCTGGCAATGCTACACCTGAACACAAAGCCAGGCTTGCCATTTGGGGTGATTAAAGAACCTGGAAAAAGGGAGGAAAAGTGTAGGGGAAACAGATCAGGGAGATAAATGTTTCCAAAGCTGGGAAAGCAAGGGGAACTTTCTTTGATACCAGGTACAAAATGAAGTCTGGAGGGGAGAACGGCAAAGACCATGAAGCAATTCGAGATTGGGCTGCCCCATCCGATGTGGCTGATTTAAGATGCTGCCACGATGGGACCTCACCCCTGGGTGCAGCCACCACTGATGGTGGCCCTATCAGAGGTATGCGGAGGAGACGCGTGGCAAGAGGCGCAACAGGACCGCGGTAAGGCCCAGGCTGGGTTTCCCGTTGGATTCCTGTATTTAGCATGAATTTCTCTGAGCCTCCCTAACTTCTTATCGGCTCTGGGCCTGGGGGTCAAATTTGCCTGGTGAAACTAAATTCTGCAAAACCATACATGCTTATGTTGAAAGAGCCCCAGGCACATTTCCCTAAGGCAGCCCTAAGGACGGGAGTCCGTCGGTATCTGCAGGTGCCTCACCTGCAGATGCAACCAACCTCAGATCAAAAATATTCCATAAATAAATAGAAACAGCACTATAACAATAAAAAATACAAATAAAAATAGAGTATTTACTATTTACACAGCATTTATGTTGTATTCAGTATTATAAGTAATCCCGAGATGACTCAAAGTGGCTGTGAACAGGTTATAGGCAAGTACTGTGCCATTTTATGTAAGTGACTCGAGCATCCTCAGATTTTGGTATCTGTGGAGTCCTGGAGACCATCCCTCGTTGGATATCCAGAGATGACTGTATTTTGCAAATAATGTCTCTCTAATATTCCTTAAGACAGAGAAACAAGCTGAGGCAACTGTTACGATTTTCCACTTTTCCTTGTGGAAACTGTCCTGTGAGCGTGATGCTCTGGCAGTGGTGGGGGTGTCGGGAAGCCGGCCTCACCGACCATTCTTTCCACAACTCCTTACCTTGTTCCTCCATCTCCTTACCTTGTTCCTCCATCCCCACCACAGGCTTCAGCATGCTCTGTCTCGTCGTGATGATGCACCATCGTGGGAAGGAAGACAGAATGGACTTGAACATTCTCAAATCAGAAGCAGCCTTTGGAGCCAGCTCCTCTGGGCAGCCCAACAGGTGGGCACCTGTGTGGGTCCTCCAGCTGCCAAAAGCCAGTGGTCTAGAGATGATGGGGGACTGGAGAGTGGTGGGCAGAGCACAAATGCTGCCAACAAACCACTCGCTGGAGCACGTCACTGGACAGGTGCAAGCCTGGTGCTCCTAGGCCGTTTCTACTGCAAGGTAGGGAAACCTGCTTCTGAGTGTCCTTGCTAAAGTACCTATTGGAGACTCAATAAGGGTTTCAAGAAAGGAGAACATGTCTATTGTAGCTCTTTTCTTCATGGAGAGATAACATGAACATGAGTCTGGAGAGATTTCATTTTTCAGCATGCCCCTTGGACAGGGTTTACACTCTCCTGGAAAGTGAGAGCTATGCATTGAGACGGTGTATCTCCAACCTCTATACGACTTGACCTTGACAAGCATTTACATAGCTGTCTACACATCTATGGCTCTCTTCTATACAAAAAAAAAAGACACAATTGATATGTTTTAAGATGATCAACATATCAAGAACAGGAATTTCTGGACAACATAGCAAGACCCAGTCTCTACAAAAAGCAAGATAACAATTAGCCTGGTGTATTTGTGCACACCTGTAGTCCCAGCTACTTAAGAGGCTCAGGTGGGAGGACCGTTTGAGCCCAGGAGTTTGAGGCTACAGTGAGCTACGATCATGCCCGTGCACCCCAGCTTAAAAAAAGAGAGAGAGAGAGAAAGAAATTGCAGAAACCCAAAGGATGGGGTCACAAAAAGCAAAATTTTACAATATTAGGGAGCAAACCAAGAGCAACAGTTCTTACCCTGGTCTCTGAGAAGTGGCTTGGGTGCCCTTATACTACCAAAGTGGGTGAGTCTTGCCTTGTCCTGTGAGAGGCGGAGGAGGGTGGTTCAGAGCATAGGATCTGACACCATACAGCCTATATTCAAAACTCAAAATCTCCACCAGTGTGACCCTGAGGTTAAACTCTTCCTGCCTCAGGTTCACCATTTGTAAAATGCGTGGCGGTAATAGCACCCAACTCATGGGCCTATTAACTAAATGAGTTAATACATCTCAAGCTCTGAGGCCAGGCTCCGGCAGACAGTAAGCACTCAGTAATGGGCTCTTGTTCAAATTAACCCTTTCCTTCCATAGTAGGAATGTGAATGCAAGAGCACTGACACCATCCATCCTAGTGAGTCTTAGAATATAACTGAGTCTAAAACTTTCTCCTTTACAGAAGTGACTACAGCTTTTTTTTGACCAAAAAATTCAGTGAAATTACTGCAATCACTGCCCACTTTGTAAAGAAAAGCTTTTAATAAATCTGATTTATTTAGTAAATCTTACTTGCTTATATTTAGGACACCCTAGACTGTGTCTGGGGTCCCTCAGTCCCCAGTGTCTACAGAAAAAACAGAAACCATGTCGGAAGTGAATCTTGGAGGGAAAGAGAAGCTGGCTGAGAACAAAATGATGATGATGATGATGATGACAACTAATAATTAGATAAAACAACTCTCACTGTCTTCTGTTCCAACTTAATTTTAGTCCCTGCCTCTGAGAGGGGCTGAGAGTGTGGGAGCCCCCGGAGGCCACCAGGTGAGGAGAGGGGTGTTGCTGTGGGCATTTCAGAACTTAGGGAGACAGGTCCTCTTATCCCAATGGCCAGCATCCTTTCAGCCCTCTCTTTCACACTGTCTTAGGTCCAATTGCTAAAAATTGCATTTGTTGCTGTTATTATTATTTTTTTGCTTGATTTTAACAAATGTATTTTGGTTAACTGGTCACACAGCCCAATACCTTCACCCAATTACATGATTCAAGTCCTTAGAAAGTACCTTGTAGACTGACCCCAGCACAAGACACTTAAGGAAGGACTCAGTCGGTAAAGAAATACGAGTGTCTTGGGGGCAGTGTGAGTACTGCTGGACGCTGCCAAAGGACAAAGGATTTGGTCAGCATCTGCGTTGCAACCAATGGCTTGAGGAAGAGTTTATTTATTTACAAACCTCTGTTAAGTAATAAAAGGAGCGAGCAGCACATGGTATGTGGAGCTGCATAAATAACACTGCAGCGAGGAGGGCCGAGCCTGTAAAGTGGGCCACCTTATGGCACGGGAGGCGGGCGGCCGCGCCGCTTTATGACCCTCGGCGCCAAGAGGCATCGGGACACACGGCTCGGCTGCCTCTGAGCAATGTGGGTTCTGCAGCATCTGGCGTGTGGAGGGAGAAACACGGAACACAGCGCCGGCTCAGGCAAAGCACAGACCTCAATGTCTCCGTTCATTCCCGGGACATGCGCGCGTTCTGCTCCCCACGCTGAGCATGACCGTGTTATACAAAGCGTGCTATACAAGCAGGTTGCATTCTACTTACCCGGATCAACTGCAAATTCAGACCCAAGGGTGTAAATTTTGCATTCCCATTTATATTATGTTCAAATTGAGGCCTTTATTTGTTTTTGAATATCTTTTATTTAGGTCTTATAATAGAACGACACAAAATAGGACAACTAGAGATTTCTGAATGAAGTATATACACACATTTGAAAGTGAATCTAAATACAGTAAATGTCACTGGGAGGCCCAGTCGGGTGGATCACTTAAGGTCAGGAGTTCGAAACCAGCCTGAGCAAGAGCGAGACCTCGTCTCTACTAAAAATTGAAAGAAATGAGCTGGACAACTAAAAATATATAGAAAAAATTAGCCGGGCATGGTGGCACATGCTTGTAGTCCCAGCTACTTGGGAGGCTGAGGCAGAAGG
>CAUYRT010050273.1:0-25522 GCA_963574885.1 Lepilemur ruficaudatus
CCATTTGCTCTGAATATTAAATGAACATTTATCAGTTTCCTTTCCTTATCCTTTTTTTCTTTATTGAAGTATACTTTACATACATGCCTTTACTCCATTTTAAGTGTACAATTAAATGATTTTCAGTGAATTTACCGAGGTGTACAGTTAATCACATAAATCAGTTTTAGAGGAATTCCTTTCCCCTATTGGGACCCCTCATTCCGCTGCGCAACTACTTTTCAAGCATGTCCCACCCCTCCAATTAAGCTTGAGCCCATTATTCGAAGTGAGGTGACACAAGACCAGAAGAATGGGCCCCACTTGTACTTGCCATCAAACTGGTATTGACTGATTAACACTATGGTGCTTTCCTTATCCTTTTTGGGGGAAGGGAGATTTCATTCTCCCCATAGCTGTTATAACTACAGAATGTCCTTTTAGGACTTTTCAGCATCTTTTGCAGGTGGCATAACTATTCTGCCTCGGATTCTAGTTTCTTGAATTTGTCGTATAAAGTAATATGTGTGGTTTGTGTTTTTTAAAAAGATCTCCTTAGAGACCTGGCCTGGTTTCTACCTTTTATGGCTTTCTCATTTGCCTTTCATGTCTCTGTGCAGTGCTAGATTTGGCTACAACTCTTAAGCTTCTTGATTTTTCTATATTCTGGCAGATACAATCTAATTTTGGGGGAATTGCTTCTGTGGATTGACGCTTTTACGTGATATTTTCCCTTGACTCAGTGAATCTAACCAGTAAACTCACTATTTTCACACCATTTTGTTTGCTTACACAGGCAATTGAGTATTCCAAATATATGGAATATATTCATCATACCAATTTCTTCTTAAGCTTCTCTCCTAGCATAACTGGGACTATCTGTCACAGGTATTTTCTTTCTATATTAGTTTTCATTTCTGTTTTGTCTGTTCTACTTTTGGGTATGTATGCTGCAGATGTCTCAAGTCTATCTTTGCCTCCTTGCTTGTTTTGCAGCAAAAGTGAATAAAAGCATTGAAGTGATGGAGTCTTAATGTGAATGTGTTTTAATTAAAACTTCGTATGTAGGCTGATGAGAATGTCTAATTTAGCTGGCTCTATAAACTCCATTATTTTAGTCATGACCGTTGAGTGGCATGTTGTTTAAAGCTGGCAGATATAGTCTTTGGAGGCTAATAATAAAGAACCAGGAGAAAGTATTTTTTTAAATCAGGATTTGGCATTAGCACATTTTAGCCCTTTCGAAACTGTTTTCTAGTCCAGCATTTCTATTCATAGATACTTGTCTCCATCCATTTGGGCTGCTACAACAAACATATCATAAACTGGGTAGCTTATGAACAATAGAAATTTATTTCTCACAGTTCTGGAGGCTGCAAAGTCCAAGACCAAGGAGCCAGCAGATTTGGTGTCTGGTGAGCGCTCATTTTCTGGTTCATAGATGATGCCTTCTTTCTGTGTCCTCACACGGTGGAAGGGACAAGTGAGCTTTCCTAGGCCTCTTATGTAAGGACACTGATCACCTTCCAAAGGCCCCACCTCCTAATACCACCACCTTGAGGGTTAAATTTTCAACATATACCATTGGGAGGGCGCAAGAACATTCAGGCCCTAGCAGTACCCAACAGAAATGCAAACATATATTTACCAAATTACATGTATTAGAATATTCACGGTAGTAATATTTATAATAATCTAAAGGCAGAACCTATCCAAGTGCCTATCAACAGCAGAGTGTGTAAATTGTAATGTTGTCATATAATAAAATATTACACAATAATTAAAATGAGCAATCAAAAATACATGTGATAGTATGGATAAATATCACAAGCATAATACTGAGTAAAATTAATTGGTCACAAAGACAACAAGTCACAAGGGTATATATATTTCTACACGTCCATTCAATGAAGTTAAAAAATAGGCAAAACTCAGCTATGGTTACTGTTTATCTTCCAGCCGTGGTTACCATTGGGGGATAGTTAGTGAATGAAAGAGAGCACAAGGGAGTCTTCCGGGAGCTGGAAATCAGCTGTTTGTTGACCTGGAAACTGTTTATGTGGATGTGTCCAGTTTTGAAAGTGATTAAACTACATAATTATGAAACTTGCCCTTTCCTGTGTGTATACTATGCATCAATATAAAGTTAAAAAGAAAAAAAAAACTGTTCTACACTGTTCTCTTTATCCTCTCCTCTCTACCTATTTCCTCCCAAACACTGTGTTTCTCTTTTTTGGGAAATAATTCATGTTTCTGTACATCTTCTAAACAGAGGCATTGACATCTTTTATTTGGAATTCTCATTTCAAGGATCTTTGTATAGCAAACAGCCTTGGACAATAGAGATGGTGTCTTTCTGTGGAAGAAGGAATATTTATTTGTTGTTAAGAGTAATAAAGATAATTTTTCCCTTCAGGACAAAGATTGGGCATGTTTGATAGCAACCTTCTTTAAAAGATTGGGATTTGCAGTTGATGTTATTAGGTGCATAAATAAAATGATAAATGAATTTTGCTTAGCATCTATGTATTATTTTTAAAAATTTTCTCCTAAATAAAAAATTAGTATATGATTATAATAATTTGACCTGAATTTATATTTATAAGGTATAGAAATATTTTAATTCTACTTCATTTTGTAATACTTAGTTTTGCTTTCCTGTATCTAGTGATGCAAAGCAGGTCACTTAACGGCAATATTAAAATAAATTGAAATTAAAAAAAAAAGATTGGGATTTACTAAGCATAAGAGTCAGTTGTGATGCAAACCCTTTGCATGTGTAGCATTCTTCTGGAATGTTCCGTATGCCCCCAGGAGACTTGGAGGGGGGCAAGAGAAATCAACACAAGCATTATGCTTATGCTGCCTACAGTGCTGTGAATAATAAAGTCTTTTGTCTGTGATTCAGGAGTCTCAGTCTTCTGCAAACATCCATGGAACTGTGGCAACCTACCTTGTTAGCTTGTAAGTAAGGTGCAATTTTGGACCCTTCATAGTGCTTGACTCTCTTCTAGCCTAGCAACCCATTTTGGCTTCAGTTACTATAATTTTTAGTTTCACTGTATTATGTGGGCCTGATTATTACAGTGAGTCAATTCCTTGTAATAATAAACATATTAGGAAAAATAACAATAGTTAATATTTATTGAGCACATACTATGTGTGAGACATAACACTAAAAGATATAGACATGTATACTGTTACTTTAAAAACTCTCAACAATCCATAAAATGGGTCTTATTTTTTCTTCAGTTTATAAACAAGGAAACTGAGATTCAGAGGTAAAGTAACTTACCAAGTATCACACAGCCAGCAAGTGACTGATTTGGGATTTAAGCCAAGTTGCTCTAACTTCAGAACCTGTAGTCTCATATCTAAGCCAACTTCACATAACAGTAGGGGCAAGAACCATGTCTCAATTACCTAGTGGGTTAGAACTGGTTAAAGTGACTATAAACAGGCAAGTGCAAAAGAAACCATTTGCTAAATTCATTTGTGGAAGCATCACAGCTTCACTGTTAAGAAACCACCACTCATACCAGCATGTAGGTGTTTATTCTTTCACAAAACATTGGTTCCGAAAAATATTGTGATGTAGAAATAGTCATCTCTAATAGCTTCTTCTCATTACACCCTGGAGTCTCTTAATCGAAGGGATGGTATGGTCCACCAGTCCGACATTACATTGAAAGTTCTTTCTATTTTAGGGTATACCTAGGAACAGATTAGACTAAATAGCCAATAATGTGCAACCAGAGAATCTCCAAGCAGAGCAAGATCTTAATATTTAGCTCTCTTCCTTTTTTGTACTATAATATTCTACTATTATCAGGTTTTAAAGAAAATGTTTGTCTTTGAAAAGAAAAAAAACAAATATTCTAAGTATAATTATTTTGTGTTTCAGTTTAGTTTCTTTGCAACAAGAAACCTGCAAGAAAAAAGGATATTTGTTTGGGTGGTTGTTATATGCCCATCAATAGTTGATGTCAGATGTATTGCATAATTTCTTACTTGGAAATTTGTCCAAGTAACTTAAGGATTTCTCTCTGTGAAAGAAGAAATAACCAAATAAAAAATGGATTTACAGTGTCTGGAGAAGGACTTATGAAAAGGACTGCACGCACCTCATCTGGGAACAGCTAAGACAAAACCTACCACAGGTCTGTTTCTTGTGTGTAAGATACGTGTTCTGGTATGTATGTGGCTGAGTATACTGCGGCTCTCAGAAATCACAGACAAAAAATACATTTATTGAAGGTGAGGAGCACATGCTTCATCAAAAACTACTTTTTGTATAAAATAGAATGCAAAATAAGAGAGAGCCAGGTGGTAGCAGAAGCCTCATCTCCACTCTCTCCCCAGGCCCTGTTGCTTGCCTGATTCAGTTAGTTCAGAGAAGTGAGGCAGTGGATGCTATGTGGAGAATCACAAAAGCAAAACATATTTTCAAGATGCAGCCTGGCTTTATGGCAACTGAAAGTGGCTGCTCAGTGAAAATCAGCTTAACTAGAATGCTATTTTTTTCCTCCCACATACAAGAATCTCTTGTAATTAACTAGTTAGAAAAACTGAACTCATAAAATTATGAAATTAAAAAATAAAATAAAACAAAATAAGATAGAAAGTACCACAGCCATTCAGACAAAGATAATGGAAGAAAAATAAGAAAAAGCAGTATAACTAATTTAATTCTATTTTAAATCTTTTTAGTTATAGAATGCAACATGCATACTAAAAACTGCACAAAGTAAGGATATACCACTCAGTGATTTATCATAAGACAAACACCCACGTAACCACCACCCAGTCCAAGAAATGAAGTATTTTTGGACCCCAGAAGTCACCCTCATCTTCCCTCCTTATGCCTATTCTTGTTTTCCCCAAAGGTAACCATTATCCTGACTTGTATGGTAACTACTTGGCTATGTTTCATTATAATGTTTCAGTCTACTCATGAATTCTTAAACATGACAGCATAGTTTTGCAGATTTTTTTCAACTTTATTTAAATAGAATCATACATTTATGTACATTCTTTTGTGCTTAGAATGATGTCTGTGAGATTCGTCCATGTTACAGTGTGGACTTGTGGTTTATTTATTTTCAAAGAGTTGCATTACTAGGTCATAAGGAATGTGCGTCTTCAACTTTAGTAGAAAACACCCAACTGTTTTCCACAGTGTTTATGGTCTACTTCCCTCCCGCAGTGTATGAGAATGCCGGCTTCTACACATCCTTCACTTGGTGTAACCGGTTGTTTTCATTTTAGCCATTCTGGTGGGTGGCTGATAGTGTCATATTGCATTTCAGTTGCATTCTTCTGATGATTAGTGAAGCTGAAGTTCTTCCAGTTCTTCGCTATGTTTATTGTGCATTATGTAATCCTGTTTTGTGAAGCACTCATTCAATTTTCTAACTCATTTTTTCTATTGAGTTGTTTCTCTTTTTCTTAAGGATTAGTAGTCTAAAAAATATATTCAAGATAAAAGCTTTTGTCAGTTATATGTATTATAAATATGCACTATTCTACCACTTTTTGCTTGCCTTTTCACTCTCTTAATGCTCTGGGGGAATCTGGCCACTGTGAAGGAAGTCTGAGAATCCTGAGATTTCCATGTTGTTAGGGAGTCCGAACTAGCCACATAGAAATGATTCATGAAGAGATGTTTGGCCAACCTAAATGGTCCAGCCATTCCAGTGCAGACACCAGACATGTGAGTGACGAAGCTATCCTAGACAATCCAGCTCCATTAGATGTGATGTGGAGATGAAGAAGAAACACCACCGGAAGCCAGAGCTGAGACCTCAGACATAAGATGCCAACTGAGCCATCCCAGGCATCTCTAGTCATCCAAACCACCCAGCTGAGACTCCAGTCATTGTGGAATGAAAATGATCTATCTCTCATAGGGCCTGCACAAATTCCTGACCCATAAAATCTTAAGCATAATAAAAATGTTTGTTGTTTGATGCCACTAAGTTGTGGGTGGATTGTTATGTGATAGAAAACTGGAAAAGAAGATTGCATGGTGAGTTTGGGATTCTGAAGAACTGAAATAAGTGAAGGAGAAGAGGGGTTCTGGGAGAAAAAAATGCATGAGTCAAGTTGGTGAATGCAGAATACATGTAAAGTCTTTGGTGTCAGTAAAGTGACCTTAACAAAAAGGTAGAAAAATTATTTTAGGATAAATTTGGCAAGATGTTCTTTATCCTTTACTGGTTAGACAAAGAAAAATATAAGAAGAGAACTTGTTAGCATAATAGCGCATTACAATGAAGTTACAATAGTTGTCCATCATGGTGAGAAAAATTTGATACGACCTATGGATGTTTCACTCTAAAGAATCTGAAGATACAGCTCCTGGAATGGCTCCAGGGCTTGATTGATCCCACTTTTAGAATGGAAAAGAAATAGAGACAGAAGAAAGAATGAACTTCTGAATGTTTATCTGAGGTATGGCTGTTATGTATTAAATGAGAGACTCCATGGGAAAAGACTTTTGTGGTTTTTTCTTTAATTTGTTTTTATTCCCCTAGTAGATTCTGACCTCAGTGTGTATCCATTATGAGCAACTAACTGATAGTGAGATGTACTATCTGGAAATGAACCTTACCTACAAGCTCTATAAGATTTACCAAGTTTGTGTATAAAATATATTAACTTAGCTAGTAAGAAGCGTCAAATTATGAAAGACCTTGAAATCATACAACAGGTGTTTAAAAGTAACTTTAGAACTAATTGAGAGCTTCTAGTCTGTTAAAGGGGTTATAAATACATATTAAAAATGTGATTCCTGTATACTTTAGGGAAGAGAAGGAAAGAAAAAGAGACAAATGAGTTTGCTGAGTATAGAACTGGTAGAAAGATGCACTGGTGAAGTTGGCACTAGAACAAGACCAAGAACTAACATAAAGGGGCAATGATAATGAGACAGAGTTGATATTTCTCTGTGTCTCATCCTTTTCATTTATCAACCCTGAAAATTGCCTTTGAAGCCATAAGTGGAATGAGGTGGTGATTTCAAGGGAAATATATGATAACCGTGTGTGCCAACTGTGAATAATCGCACAAAAAATTGTGGAGCACTGGATAGGTGAATATTGACTCTTGTTGTCAACATCTTGTATGATAGCTTATCTCATAATGCTGGCATTTTGAACTATAGTAAATAAAAACTTTCTGAACCAGGAAAAATGTATTTTTATCCTTAGTGATACATAACTTTATATATATTTAGAGGAAAAGAGAACATCCTGGAGTTCAATAATAAAATGTTTATTATAGTACTGGAAGTGAAAATGCCTCAGCCATAGTTTTAAAAAATGTATGACAAGAATACATGGCCCTTCAATGCAGTGATGATAAATAAATAAATAAATAAAGCCCAGAGGCAGAAAAGCCCAACCAGATTATACAGTCAAGATATGACCAAAAAATTCATAAAATAGAAAGTTAACAGTGAGACTCCAATTCCTATATACATTTTTCTCTCTGAAATCTTCAATCTTTTTCTTAGCCCAGATTAGATATCTAGACATTTACATAGAAAAAAACCTATATCTTTCATATTTTTTGCTTTTTTAATTCTTTGTGGTGATAAAGGTAGATTTTGTGGATGGTAGATTTTGAGCTATTATTCCAACTGATTTTTGGCATTAGGAAATCTGGAGCTTCTAAATTTGTTTACTGTTTTTGTCTTAATGTGAAAATATTATTATCTGTGGAAATGCACAGTATTACTGATGCCGATACTAATACGGGATAATATATAGAAAGCATTTTGAAAACCCTAATTTATGATGTAAGATATTAGTAATATCATTGTTGAGAAGGATAAGAGTTATCAGGTACACATAGACTTGTGTGTTAAAAGGCACATATTCCTAGATGTTAAGCAGAAAAAGAATTGTCATGTTTTTCTATTGAAAAAGGGAAACTGAGAGTTTCCCTGGTCATGGTCTTTTAACATAGTTTATTTTCTTTACAATAATCTGTCAGTCCATATTTATTGAGAAAGTGTAGAATTCATTTCTTGCTGTTTTGGAGAACTATAAAAAGTAGTAGTGAAAGTTTCTTTGGCTGTGCAGAAGCGTTTTAATTTGATCAGATCCCATTTGTTTGTTTTTGTGGCTGTGGTAATTGCTTTGGGGGTCTTCTTCAAGAATTCTTTGCCTAGACCGATGTCTGAGAGGGTTCTTCCCAACATCCTCTTCTAGGATTCTTAAGGTTTCCTGCCTTAGGTTTAGGTCTGTTACCCATCTTGAGTGTATTTTTGTGAGAGGGGAGAGGTAGGGATCCAGTTTCATTTAAATGCACAATATTTTACTTAAGAAGTTTTGCCCCTAGGTTCTAACTCATTCTTTTTCTAGACAAAATTGAAGTTCAGGTACAACAGTACCCAACTTCAGGTAGCTAGCCTTGATTCTACCTTTTAATAGTGATGTGTAATGGAAAAATCAATTATCAGTCTCCTAAAATAGCTAATCTCTACCCTTCTGCATTAGTTTGCTGGGACTGCCATGACAAATTACCACAAACTGAGTGGCTTAAACAACATAAATTTATTCTCTAACAGTTGTAGAGGCTATAGTCCTAAATCCGGGTGTCGGCATGGTTGGTTACTTCTGGAGGTTCTAAGAGAGAATCTACTCCATGCCTCTCTCCTAGCTTGTGATGGTGGCCAGCAATCCTTGATATTCCTTAGGTTGTAGATGTGTCACTCCAACATCTGCCTCTGTTTTCATATGGCCTTCTCTGCATGTCTGTCTCTGAGTCCAAATTTTCTTCTTATAAGGACATCAGACATTAGATTAGGGCCCATCCTAATCCAGAATGACCTTGTCTTAACTTTATTACAGCCTCAAAGATCTTATTTCCAAATAAATACCTGTCACATTCACAAGTACAGTGGTTAGGACTTGACCATATCTTTGGGGCAGGGGAGAGAAGATCACAGTTCAATCCTGTAAACTTATCTTCTACTATCCAAAGACTAGGGGGAAAATGAATACATTTTCCCTGCCCCCCCCCAAAAAAATACACATACAAACTGCCCCTTATACAATCTGCTGTTGACTCTCTGTGAAGCACAGACTAGCATATCTATAATGCTTAGGACCATTGCCCCTAACCTCAGCCTGCCCCATATCAGAGCTGTGGCATGAGTATGCCATGCCTGCTAGCTACTTCCACCACCTACTCCACTTGCTGGACCAAGGATGCTGATTCCTGAATTCTGCCTCCAGGGATTCCACTATCCATGGAACCATCCCAGTGTAGAATGCTCCACCCCATCCCACATCTGTTAGGCCTCCCTCCAAGGCTGCAGCTAAATTCTAAACCTAGAGAAGAAATAAAAAGACATAAATTCATATCATTTCATTTTTTTTAATTATAAAAACTTCAGTGCATTCAGTGACAGCAACGTGGTATGAATACGTTGGTGGTATTAATCATCCTTATTTTATTTTAAATGTGGCTGACAAAGCATTTGTGCTAGAAATGGAAATGACAGCAGGTCTACCATTGTCTTCTTTGCTTGTTCTTGCATTGTTCATGTTTTCCAATCCATGTTTTTTTGTTTGTTTCATTTTAAATTTTTTATTTTTAATTATAATGGGAACATAATAGTTGTATATATTTATAGGGTACATGTGCTGTTTTGATATAGGCATACAATGTGTATTAATCAAAACAGGGTAAGCGGGGTATCCATCACCTCAAGCATTTATCATTTATTTGTCTTAGGAACATTCCAATTCCACTCTTTTAGTTATTTTAAAGTATATAATAACTTATTGTTGACTTAGTCACTTTGTTCATCCTATCTAACTATATTTTTGCACTCATTAACCATCCCTACTTTACCTCCCCCTCCTCACTACCCTCCCCGGCCTCTGGTAACCAACATTCTACTCTCTGTCTCCATCAGATTAATTGTTTTTAAAATTTAGATTCCACATATAAGTGAGAATATTCAAGATTTGTCTTTCTGTGCTTGGCTTACTTCGCTTAACATAATATTCTCTAGTTGCATCCATGTTATTGCAAATGACAGGATTTCATTCTTTTTTATGGCTGAATAATATTCCACTGTGTATAGGTTTCCTGTTTTCTTTATCCATTCACTGACTGATGGACACAGAGGTTGATTCCAAAACATGGCTATTCTGCATAGTGCTGCAATAAACATGGGCGTGCAGATATCTTTTTGATACACTGATTTTCTTTCTTTTGGATACATACCTAGCAATGGGATTGTTGGGTCATATGGTAGTTCTATTTTTAGTTTTTTTATTTTTTTTCTTTCTTCTATTCTCACTGTGTATTTTCAAATATCCTGTATTCAAGTTCATTAATAATTTTTTCTACTTGATCTCTTCTGCTGTTGGGAGACTCTGGTACTGATGCATTTTTCAGTTTGTTAGTTGAAGTTTTTAGCTCCAGAATATATACTTTTTTTTATTATTTCAATCTCTTTGTTAAATTTCTCTGTTTGGTTTCTGAATTCCTTCTCTGTGTTGTCTTGAAGTTCATTGAGCTTCTTCACATAAGCTATTTTGACTTCTTTATCTGAAAGGTCTTGTATCTCTATTGCTCCATGATTGGTCACTGGTACTTTATTTAGTTTGATGAGATTATATTTTCCTGGATGTTCTTGATGTTTATGGGTGTTCACTGATGTCTGGGCATTGAAAGTTAGGTATTTATTCTAATTGTCAGAGTCTAGACATATTTGAACCTGTCTTTCTCAAGGTTTTCCAGGTATTCAAAGGGAATTGAGTGTTGTGATCTAAGTCTTTAGTCACTGCTGTATCAGCATTAGGGGCACCCTAAACCCGGTGATGCTGTGACTTGTAGACTCCTGATGGTACCATGTTAGTGGACTTGGGTAAGATGTGAGAGAATTCCCTGGATTACCAGGCAAAGTCTCTCACTCTCCTCCCTCCCTGTCTGTGCCAGGCTGCGGCACTTGGGGGAGGAGTGATGTGGGTACTCCCTTGTGGCCACCACAGCTGGGACTGTGCCAGGTCACACCTGAAGCCAACTCAGTCTCACCCAAAGCCCGTGGTGACTGTTGCCTGTCTACTTCTGATGTTTATTCGAAACTCAAGGGTTTTTTTGTCAGCAAGTGCTGGATCTTGCCAGGACTAGAACCTTCCCTTCGGGGCAGCATGTTTCTTTCTGGCCCAGGATGGGTCTAGAAATGCCATCCAAGAAGTAAGGCCTGAAATCAGGGGCTTCAGGAGTCTGCTTGGTACTTCATTTCACTGTGGCTGACCTGGTACCCAAGTTGCAAAACAAAGTCCTCTGAACTCTTCCCTTTCCTTTCCCCAAGCAGAAGAAGACTCTCTCAAATTGCATTGCCTGGAGTTGGGGGAGGGGTGACACAGGTACTTTTTATCTGCCACAGCTGGTGTCTCACTTGGTCACATGCACCTTAATTCCACTCTAAGCCAGCACAGCCACAGAAATTGCCCAAGGGAGGCAGATTGTGTAGCCTGACTGCCTTTAAAATTTATTCTAGGCCACAGGCCACTTTCTTCAGCTGATGGTGGGGCTAGCCAGAACTCAGGTTTCTAACACTGGGGCAGAGGATTCCACTCTGGCCAGGCTGATCTAAATGCTCCTTCTGTGAGGGCCAGCAGAATTCTGCCCTGTGCTGTATTCCCCTGTGACAGGGCAGCCCTGAGTTCCAATGCAAAGCCCTATAATCACTTCACTTTTTGTTCCCCTCCCCAGGCACATAGAGTCTATCTCCACCCAGTGCACTGGTGTGGCACTGCCAGGGAATGGGAGAGAGGTGGTGTAGGCATTTCAAGACTGTCTTTTCTGCCCTCTTTTGTGCCTCTTTCCTCCATATCATATTAGAACAAGGTCCTGTAATTGCTTACCTGATTTTTGGCTTTTATGAAGGTGCTTTCTTACATGGATAGTTGTTGACTTTGCTGTTCTTGCAGGAGAATGATTGCTGGAGGGTTCTATCTGGCCACACTGTACACTTCCTCAATCCATAGTTTTTTGCAGAAATCTTTTAGAGCCACTTGCCAATTTGGAGAAGTGTTGTATAATTAAAACCAGATACTGTAATCCATAAATCCACTTCACTAGGTTCAGGTAAACTGTGATATACTGTCCTCCCTCTCCGTGTTGTAAAAAGCTCTGCTTATCTTTCAGGATATATTGGGAAAATACATTACATATGATTGCCTCATGTATGTCCAAGGAAAAAGGAAGAAAGAAGAGGAAAAGAAGGAGAAGAAAAAGAGAAATCAGAAGAAGAAGGAGGGAGAGGAGGAGGAAGAGAAAATTCAGAAGCAGCAGAAGCAGCAGCAGCTGCCATCACCACTAGGATCAATCCATATAATTAATATTAATAAAATATCTTTTTATAACAAATATTTTTAACTAGTATTAGATTATCATTCTCACATTTTCTTCATACTCCAGCAGCTCATCTTACACACACATTTTGAGAACACAAAAGGTGATATCAACATTCATCTGAATGAAGCACCCATAACATGCTTTCTCAGTCCCTCAATGTTCTGCTCTCACCTGAGCACCCACTCTTTTCTTTTGCCATTATGAGCACTTCCCATTTGACCTCAAGTTTCTCTGCTTCTAGATTGCTTGCCAAACTACTCCTTTAATCCTGATCTTATGTAGTATAGAGACATCCAATCGACTAACCCCTCTCATCATCCTTATTTATCCCTCTTTCTTGTCTTCACTTCCTTTCCAATATGGAATAAAAGACACAGCAAAGCGCGCTGGTTGATGTCTATGATTCTAGAGTCAGGCAGACCCAGGTGTGTAACGTAGGGTGAGTTGCTTTACTTCTCCGAGGTTGTTGTCTTTGACATGGAAAGTCATAAAATATTAGGAATATTTAATAAAATAAAGTATGCAAAGTATCATACAGCAGGCTTATGGTTCTAAAAAGTTCGGTCAACTATATGAATGTTATTGAGTTATCAAGTGGATGAAGTCTGAAAGTATCTAGTGGGCTTAGTAGCATAGAGAAATAAATTGTCTATAGTATTATCATCAATATTCCCATTGATTCTTGGCTTCCATTCTTCTCTGTCTGGACTCTGTTTCACCCTATCGCATCTGGACATGAAAACATTACAAAAATGCTGGCAGTTGCTGCTATCCGCCTTCCTTACAATCTTGTCATTCCATTATTGATCTTTGGTACTTCTCTAGATTTTGAGTAAATCTCTTCTGGCTCCTTTTGTACCTCTTTCATCTTTACCACTGAGACCTCAATTTGGACACATCAACGGTCCAGTGTTAAAGATACCAAGGCACAGAGAAGAAAAAAATGCAGGGGAGTAGCATGGAAAAATGTATATCCTGAATTATATCTCCAGTACTGCCACTCTAATATATTATTTTCAGGATTAGAATTTAAGTCATAAAAGAATTTGGTTTAGAAATAATTAATGTGTTGTGGAAAACCAAGTTGAGAGCTTGGAAATGCTTCTGCATTCCTACCTGATTAAGGCAGTCATCAGCTTGACAACAAAATGTGCTCAGCACTCATCCCTCATCCAGGGCACATGGTAGCTTCGGCCCAAGTCATCAGTAGCTGGCAAGACACTTTCTTAGGACGAAATTTCGTTCTTGAATTTTTGGTTAATTTGTGCACTCCAAGTTTGATTTTGAATGCACGGGTTTGCTGAAAATTTAGGTACCTATGTCTTAAACTGTCACTTTGAGTGACACTTTCTCGTATATATGCTCCTGAAGTCTCATAGCTGTAAACTGCAAAAGTGGAACAGTTACTCTAGCAGTAAGCACCAAAGCACACAGGGAAGTTTATCCCTTAGCTACTCTTATTTCTCTGGTTTCCAGGCAGTTTCCCACCCCCGTTCATTCTACCTAAGACTGTTTCTCCCAATTGGTCAAACCTTATAAGTCAACTGGCACTTCTGTGAAGCCAGTCATTCTTTCCAAAATTCTGGAGGGGGGCTAAAACTAGTAAAAGCTAAACCTGAGCATAAAAGGCAATGACTTTTACAACTCTGGTACACATGATAGCAATCTTTGAAGTTTATTGGAAACTTTATATTTTATATTACTAGAACCCAAAATAGAATTCTGAGCATTTAAATTGGGTTTGTAGGATTCTATTAGAGGTTAATTTACACTTGAAACATCTAGGACATTTAATTTTATAAACTTTGAAGCCAGGAAAATGTTCTTAGTATTTATAGGTTGGGGAAAAATAAGTGAAATGGTAATAAAAAGGAAATATTCTGTTTATGCTTTCTTTGGGATTATGTATAACATTACATTTTGACAGTCTGCCCAGAATTTCAAAACCTTGGATTTATATATCAAAGGTGCTTCATACATGCCTTCTTCTTTGCTTCTATTACTTTAGACACTCAATTTCCCTCCACCTCGAAAGAGGCTGTATGCCATAATTTCTTGTTTGGAATGTGTATATCAAGTTAGCATGGCCGGGCCTGAGTGAGGAGTCTTCATGCTTTCTCAGATGCCAAATGAACACAACCACTTTAGATGATATCACTTTGAAGACAATGGCTAACTCTAAATCCATTATGGTGTAGAGCAAAACGGAAATAGGCAATTTCTATCAGCCCTCACAATACAGAGAGCCATTTTCATTCAGCTCTTTGCAATTCCTTTCAGGTTCTCCGTCTCTTAAATTTTAGCCATTAGGGCTATGTAGCATACATTTTTATGAGCTCAACTACTGCTGAACTAAACTGTGCTTTGTGAATTATTCATACTAAGCATGTTTAAGCATTCCAGCATTATGCTGGATTTAAAAACATGCAACATGTTTGACACATCCTAAACTTGCTCTCTTCAATAAGCCAGAATGCCTTTAAATCTTCCAGAGGCATAAATAAAATAGCACGAAGTACCTAAGAAAAGAAGAGAAATTAGCACAGATTTTACCAAAGCAGCACTTGTATCATATGCAGGAAAGGCCAACATATTATTTGAGAAGTAAAAATGACAAAAGAAATTGTTTAAAAATTTTGCTAGGAGAATGAGATTTTAAATGTACATATCTACAAGGTGAGTTAAGGCAATATTAGGACTAAAAAGAGAGAGTTGTTGGTAGACAAAGAACTGGAATGGATGTAATTAGACCAGGATAGTCTACTAATCAGGTGAATGACTTTGGTAAGCTACCTAACTTCTGCAGGGCTTCATATATCTAACTTTAAAATTAATAAGTTGAACTTATTTGTGTAAATCTTGGTCACATGGCAAAAGTAAACTGGGCTGGAGGGATGGCTGTGAACAGCTGGGAGTGTATTATGAAATAAGGATACCAAGGACTGGATCAAATGGGGAGCATAGGGCATGATCAGAGCCAAAGCTTTAATGTAACCGTCAAGTCCAGAGTATGAGGCAGAGGTAAAGATAGGCAAGTAAGTAATGAAGTTCAAGACCAGGACATAGAGTGAGACATGGTACAGGTATAAAAATAAGCACTGGGGGAAATGATTAAAGATGTATCCTGTGATCAATGAATAGGGACCAGAGAGCTCCTTCTGTGTGATGCCTGTGGCACAATCACATCAGCTTAAAGGAAAAGTGTCAGGCAGAATGTGACTAATTTTTTTAAATCTCTCCTAGTGCTGTAATCCCCCAATCACGGCTTCTCTTTTTCTTTTTCCAGACCTCACCTTCAAATCACCTTAGTCCATTTACCCCTTGGGTTCTCATCTTCAGAGAACATTGCTAACCTCTTTCTGGGCTCATTCTCAAAAATCCCTTTTGTCTTTTCCTGGCTTAATTTCTTATTATTTATTTTGTTTTTCTTTCTTGCATTGAAAGAAAAACATTCCATTTTTCTCTGCAGCACATTGCATTAGATGTTAGACTTCGTTCTAACATTTTTTTATTTCACTAACATGACAGTCTTATGACTTTCCTTTGGAAACAATTTCAATGGTGTGTATATTGATAGTCCTAAAAATTGTTGTCTTGTTTTCTTTTCCACAAAGAAAACGTCACATTAAAAGAGTTTCCTATGTACTTTTTGGTTAGGCTGATTTCTTCTTTTTTACTTAGTGGTATCTGATTTTGTCAAGAAATTCAAGTCCGTAGCTTATACCAGTTCAGGAACTCTTTGATGGCTAGTGTCCAGAAAGCTACGAGGTAACTTTATATTTAGTTATTGTTTTCAATTATGTAAGAAGCAGCATTTTTGTTTTATGCACTATAAGCAAATAGTTTAAAAA
Source organism: Lepilemur ruficaudatus (assembly GCA_963574885.1). NCBI lineage: Eukaryota > Metazoa > Chordata > Mammalia > Primates > Lepilemuridae > Lepilemur > Lepilemur ruficaudatus. Next base: position 16,218 of record CAUYRT010050273.1, read on the forward strand.
TACTAAACATATTTTCTTCAGACAATCTATAGCAGAAATAGATATGTCTTATAAATTGACATACAAAAATATCTCCATATTTATATATTCTATGAAATGATATATTAAAATACTACCCCTTTGGATGGATGTTTACGTTACCAAAAGTGCTGAATTTTATCTATCTCTGCACATTCCAACACTGGTAATTGACAAAGCACCTCACGGATATCCCCAGCTACCAACCATTAGTGCTAATGATATGATCAAGGGACACATTTCAAAAGATAAGCAATATCTGAAAAACAATCCACTAGGACAAAAGAATGCAAAGCCTTACTTTTTTGTCATTCATTTTTTTTTTTTACTTTCAAAAAAAAATCCTCCTACCAGCCATCACCATATGGACAGCCATTTTCTTTTGTTTTTCTTTTCTTTTTAGTTTTTTTTATTTCAGCATATTGTGGGGGTACAAATGTTTAGGTTACCTATATTTCCCTTGCCCCACCCCAGTCAGAACTTCAAGCGTGTCCATCCCCCAGACAGTGTGCATGGCATCCATTAGGTGTGTATATCCCCTTCCCACCTGCCTGACACTGGATGAATGTAACTACTATATCTGCAGTTAAGTGTTGGTCAGTTAAGTCAGTTAATACCAGTTTGATGGTGAGTACATGTGGTGCTTGTTTTTCCATTCTTGTGATACTTCACTTAGTAGAATGGGCTCCACCTCTATCCAGGATAAAACTAGAGGTGCTAGATCACCAAGAACAGCCATTTTCATTCAACTTCTTGTAATTCCTTTCAGGTTCTCCACCTCCTTCTTAAACTTTAGGCTTTAGAGCTAGGTTGCACGTACTTTTAAGAGCTTAGCTACTGCTGAGCAGAACAAGAATACTGTGCTTTGTAGATCTAGGGATCACCGCGTGTTTCTTGAGATCATGTGCTTCAGGATCTCCTGGAAGCTTGTTAAGAATTAAAATTTCTGGGCTCTTCTGGATCCTCTGAATCACAATTTCCACTGGTGAAACATAAGTGTCCATATTTTTTAACGCTACTTCATGTGATTCTTATAAACACTAAAGACTGGGATACATTGTATTAGAGTAAAATGGCTTAAATAGCTACTTCCAAACATTTCCTCCTTTAAGAGATTTTCCTCTGTGTGTCTCTTCTATTTGCTAAACCATGAATAAGACTTTATTAATAAGGACAATTATTTTCCAGGACCAAGGACCATTTCTACTTTCTCTTACTTTTCTTTATTAAACATAGGAGTACTAAAGTGCCTACTCCAAAACATATTTCCCATCAGCTGACCAAATTACAAATACACTACCTAAATGGAGAACCTATAGATATATCTGGCTTCATAATATTTGTATAAAGTCACTTCTTACCAAACATTTTGTCATGAGACCATATATCAGGCAGTAGGGCTCCCAGTAAGGTGGGCAGAGCTTCTATAAAGAGAACTTCTATAAAAAAAAACCCTTTCATCTGCTTTTCGTTTCTTTCGGGATGCCCAACTTTATCCCTTTTCTTTCCTCTTGTCCTGAAGAATAAAAAAAAGCAATATCTGCCCCCTCCTGCTTCTAATTTTCTTCATGCATTTCTCTACAGCCATATTCACCAGAACATTCATGCCATTGCTCCCTAAATATTCAGGAAACATAATGAGTTGTGTTATTTCTTAGTTCAGGCTGGCTTTTATCATAAAATATGTTGCTCTTTCAAGACACGGAAAGTTGCTCCTCAGTCCTGTACCATCTACAAAGTGTGCCAGTACATACATTCAAAAGAATCCAAGTTTAGAAAACACTCATTTTCCTGTATATTAGAGGCCTGGGTGATTCTGATTTCTTTAAATTCTAACGTGTTACTGGAGTGTGAGCTACATTTTTATACAACTCATGTCCTCTTCCATTTATTTTTTGCTGCTACTTCTTTAATTACTAAATTTGTTTTCCAAAATTCAGTGCATTTCTACAAGTCAAATTATAATAAAATTCATCTATGCTTATCTTTATTTCTGGATTTTTTTGAGCCATAGATAGCACAAAATAAGGTAAAGAAAACTCAAGGCTAGGCATCATTACACTCAAGTTCTAGTCCTGAATCCAGTGCTACCACGTTGAGCCAGGTAGGCCAGGCATGCCCGGTATTGCAGAGAGTCCCTGAGTTGTGCAATCCAGCTGATCCAAGGACCTTCCCTGACTCCCTGACTTACTAGCCTGTGATATATGACAACATAATTGCGTTGTGCTAACAGTAGCCAGTGCTTCACAGTGCAACTGTATTGTGAAAGCACTTCATAAATTACGCTATTCCACACAAATACTTTTTCCTTTGATAATCTCAAATTCAAGAAGCTTAAATTTAAAAATATAATATTGTTACTCTAAAACTGCCACTGTTTTCTGACATTTAAATTCATATCTAGGCTCACTCAATAGATATGGATATGTGTTAGATCCCTGAGTCACCTAATACCTAAGTGCTCTGAACAGGTGTCGGCTAAGGAACGTATAATCCATTTAGTGGAAACCTCTAATACTAGTTTTGTTTCCACAGATGGTGTTGGATTATTAAAGTGGAAATATGCCAAGAAGTTTTTAAAGTACCTTTCCATTTAAGAGAGGGACCTGTACTAAGCTATGATAATTGAATTCAGCTCCTATCTTTTCATGGCCCAGTCTGACCAAATCCATTATTTTTTATATCTCCTGAATTTCAGTTTTCCTGTTACTAATACCTATGTCATACAAAGAGTTTCTGTGAGGAAAACATATCATTCATTTTCAATGTGTTATTTTGTAGCCATATTCTTTTCTTTTCAGAAAGCAGGTATTGGATGCTAATGGGTTGAAACAGAGTTAAGAAAAACAAATAATGCTAAATATACTACTGTTTGACCATGGGGAAGTCATTTAATTTATCTTTATCTCAGTTTGGTCATCTGTTAAATAAGGTAATAAACTTGCTTTAAACTGCTAAGGTTTTTAAGTATAAACAACGGCTAAAGTAGTTTAGGATTTGTTTTTTAAAAAATAATACGAATCCAAGGTATTATTGTTACCTACTAATCATACACACTTTCTACTCTTGGTCTTTTAGTTAATAAGGATGGCAACGTTGTAGAGTAGAAAGATCTGGAGTTAGTAAATTCAGCTCTTGCGGCTCTTGCTCTGTGATCTTGGGCAAATTATACTTGTATTTCTTTGGCTGCCTAGAATCTGACTTACCTGTGTCTGGAGAATTCTCTATTTTATGTATTTTGTTGAACTATTTCCCACTGTAGAATCTAAAAAAAGCAAAAATCCACTCTTCTATCTGCCTCCCACTCCCAGTACTGAGGGTATTGGCACAAGACCTGGGCTTCTCCAAACAGAGGCTTCCATCTGAGATTCTGAACCCAGATTGAGTAAAACAGGCAAAAAGAGAGTGCAATTCACTTTGTCAATGGGAGCTGCAATGGTGCTATTCTTTTGGTCAGGATGAGAGTTCCAGGAGTTTCCATTTGGCTATTCCTACTAAATGACCTGTACCATGTTGGTCAAAATGCTGATCTAAGTATTCAGCTGGTAATTGTGATATCTATCTCAACATCATACTGAGGAACTGGGAAAAAATCCAGGGGGTAGATTCAGAGTATGATGTTTTATGTCAGAATTCCAGTTACCATCTCACCTCTCTAAAACCATCACCCAAAAAAGTGGACTTAATGATGTCCATGGTTCCAAATGATTAGTTTCAGCTCAGAGTTAGTGCCGATTAAGCCTAAAAATATTGGTGCATTCCTTAAGCTGCCCTAATATATTGGGTAGGCTAGAGGGCATGTTTACACTAAGGACTTGAAGTCATATTCTATTGTCCATGCTCAAGCATATGGCCTCCCCTAGAAAGTGACACCAGATCTCTAAAAGTGCAATCATCAGATTATAGTAATTTTCCTCTCACCATGAGAATCTTCTCCAGGCAAACCAACTTATCAGAAACTACTTTGAATGTACCCCTAAGGAAAAGTAGATGTCTTAATGTGCTGAAATTTGAGTATCTAGAGTAGATTAAAATCTCAAACATACACAAATGCTAAATAAAGGAATATCATTTAATTAGAAGATATCAGATCTATCATTTTGTATTACCAAAAACTCACTTTGAAGTACAAACTACATCAGGCCCATTTTCTAGTTAGAGAAATAGGCAGCAAGTAGTATCCTTAGTGAATACTAACTTGGAATTTGAAATTTGTGATTTTTTAATTTAAAATACACTGACTCCAGAAGTAAAATCTCAATGGCACCAATACTAAGAAGATATTTTTATTTTTTCTATATTAGAATATTTCATAAATATCTGGTTTCAGAATGACTTCACTCCTTTTGAAATATATATTGTAAGAAAAATATTTTAAATGGATAATATCACATGAGATATTATGAGAAATTTTTAACCTAAAAAGCTATTTAAAGGAATTTTAACAATCAAGGCTTATAATGAAACTGTGATAATTAATATCATGATTGGCAATTGTGGTAGATAAACTGACCAGAAGCCCAGAAACAGAACTATTCAAGTATAGAAATTTGGTACATGCAGAGGTGGGAAATGGAGAGACTGTTTAATAAATGGAGCTTTAAAATGTTATCCATTACATAAGAACAACAAATTTGACTCCTACTCCATGCCATAATAAAAAAATCAACTTTAAATGGAATAAGGTTGAAAACGTAAAAACAAAAATATTAAACTCTTAACAGAAAATATAGATGAATATTTTAAGACCTTGCAGTAGAGACAAACTTCTTAATTCACAAAACCCAGAAAAAAGAAATTCTGTTCATCCAAAATACCTTAAGGAAAGTGAAATGGAGGGAGAGCCATAATTCAGGAGAAGACATTTACAACATTTGCAATAACAAGAGATTAGTATAAAGAATATATCTTTAAAATTCCTAAAATATCAATAATAAAAGCAGAAGCTATATTAAAAACTGAATAAAAGACAAACATTTAACTGAAGAAAAAATTCATACGGTCAGTAATATAGTTAGTATTATATTAACGGTCAGTGAAAGGCAAATCAAGACCATAATGAGATACAATGTTATAGCCATTAAATTTGCAAAACTCCAAAAGTCTGACAATATCAAGGTTTGGGAAGAATGTGGATTCCCAAGGTCTCTTATACATTGCTATTGTAAAGGTATATTAGTGAAAGCATTCTGGAAAACAGTTTGACATTACCTCCAAAATTTGAGCATTCATGTTCCCATGACCAGCAATTTTATTCCTAGGCATATATACAAGAAAAGGTCATGCATATGTAAAACACGGTGGGCCCTAAATGGAATCACATCTGTCCTTATAAGAGAGGCAGAGAAATTTTGAGACAGATACACAAAGAGGAGGAAGAAATGTGAATACTGAGCTGAAAGAGAAATTTGAAGATGCTAGTGATGTGGCCGTAAGCAAAGGACTGCTAACAGCCACAGAAGCTGGAAAAAGCAAGGAACAGATTTCCCCCCTATAATCTCCTGAAGGGGTGCAGTACTTCAGACACCTTAATATTGGCCCAGTGGAACTAATTTCAGACTTTTGGGTTCCAAGTTTATGGTAATTTGTAATAGCAACCGCAGGAAATGAATACATATTCCATTGATAAACCCACAATTGTATGTTGTAAAATATTATTGGCTGAAATTAAATAGTTAAAAAAACATAATTGTCCAATATGTAGGATTTATAAAATAAAATATATGAACATGAAGAGATATAAGAAAAAATTAAAAATAATGATTATAAAAACCAGAGGGAATATTCTTTAATTAAGACATTAATGAAATGACATCAGCAATATGGCAGAATAAGGGATCTTAAACCTCATTTCCCAACAGATAAACCAATTTAACAACCATCCACAGATAAAAATACCTTTACAAAAGCTCCAGAATACAGGTGTGAGGTTTCAGCACCCCAGAGAAAGTCAGGAATAAGAAAAGATGCATTGAAAAGGGTAAGCACATTTTCACTTTACCATTTCCTCATCTTTTGGGGTGTTACTCAAGGGGCCAACTCCTTTCCCGCCTCACCCACAACAGAGGGAATTGGCATAGCTAGATTATCTGGGGCTAACTAAGAACTAAGAGCTAAGTCCCTATGACAGGGACTCATAACACCCAGCACACAGATCTCAACAACAGGCCCATGACCCCAAGTAGGAGATCTGTCTGTCTGTAAACTTGGCAGTAGGCCTGTCTGCCTGCAGTAGGTCCACCTACCCACAGAACACAAGCCTGTTCCCTTGCAGACCCTGCCAGCTGGCCTACCAGAATCTCTAGCTGGGCTGACTGGTGAAGGGCTTTCTCTGCTGAAGGTAGTCTGTAACAACTGGCAGAGGTGATGGCTTCTTTAAATGTGCAGACACCAATACAAGGCTACAAGAATGACAAAGAATCAGGGAACCATTATGACACTAAAGGAACAAAATAAAGCCCAAGCAGCTGAAATAAGAAAATAGAAATCCATGAACTACATGACAAAGAATTCAAAATAATCATCTTGAAAAAGCTTAGCGAACTCTAAGACAACACAGACAGAAAACTGAATGAAATTAGGAAAACAGTACATTAACAAAATGAGAAATCTAATAAAGAGATAGCAGCCATAAAAACCCCTGAAAATTCTGGAGCTGAATAATACAATGATTGAATTGAAACATTCAACAGAGAGTTCAACAGCAGACTTGATGAAGCAGAAGAAAGAATGAGTTAACTCACTGCTTTGAAATTATTCATTCAGAAGAACAAACAGAATAAAGAAATAAGAAGAATGAAGAAAGCCTACAGGACTTGGACAACATCAGATGAACCAATATGCACATCATGGTAGTTAAAAAAGGAAAAAAGAAAGTGAAAGGCATAGAAAATGATTTAAATAATAATGGCTGAAAACTTCCCAAATATGGGTACAGAAATGTGCATCCAGATTTATGAAGCTCCAAAATAGCAAATAGGTTGAACATAAAGAAGTCTGTATCAATAAACATTATATATAGTCAAAAATAAAAAAAGAGAATTGGAAAACTGCAAAAGTGACTCATCTCATACAAGAGAAATTTCATAAAACTATAAGCATATTTCTCACCGGACAACTTGTAGGCCAGGAGAGAAAAGAGTATTAATATATTCAAAAAGCTGACAGAAAAAACTGCCAACCAAGAATATTATAAATGGCAAAATTATCCTTTAAAGATGAAGGTGACATAGACTTTCCCAGCCAAATGAAAACTGAGAGAGTTTGTCGAAAGTAGACCTGCCTCACAACTCCTGCTAAAGAGAGTTTTTCAAGTTGGAATAAAAGGATACTAAATAGTAATAAGAAAGCATATGAAAGTATAAATCTCACTGGTAAGGAAAAATATCTACACAAATACAGAGTAATGTGGCATCATAAAGACGGTGTGTAAATCACTTTTAACCCTCAATAAAAGTTAAAAGACAAAAGTATTAAGAATATCTATAACCACAAAAATTTGTGAATGGGTACACAATATAAAAATAACAAATTCTGAAATCAATAACATATAGTGTATGTGAAGGGTATAAAAGTGTACAGTTTTTATATGTGATTGAAGTTATAAGTTTAAAGTAGACTGTTATATGCAAGTCTCATGGTAAACACAAATAAAAAAACTACATTAGGTAAAAAGAAGACAAAGACAAAAGAATTAAAGTATATCACCACAAATAAATCATCAAATCACAAAGGAAGAAAGCAAGGAAAAGAGGAACAAATGAACTACAAAACAGAAAGAAAACAATGAACAAAATGGCAACAGTAAGTTCTTACCTATCATTAATTACTTTAAATGTAAAAAAACTGAATTTACCAATCAAAAGATATAAGTAGCTGAATGAACTAAAAAAACACAATATCCAACTGCATACTTTCTATAAGAGACTCACTTTAACTTTAAGGATACACATAGGCTGAAAGGAAGGGGATGAAAAAATAAATTGCATTCAAATGGTAATCAAAATAGAGCAAAGGTGGATATAATTATATAATATAAAATAGACTTTAAGTCAAAAACTGTCACAAGAAACAAAAAAAGTCATTATATAATTATAAAAAGGTTAATTCACAGGCATACATAACAGTTATAAATATGTATACAACCATCACCAGCACACCTAAATATTTAAAGCAACATTAACATATCTGAGGGAGAAATAGACAGCAATATAATAATAGTAGGAGACTTAAATGCCATATTTTGAATGATAAATAGATCATCCAGACAGGAAATAAATAAGAAAACTTGAGGAACATTACAGATCAAATGGACTTAACAGATATATATATATACATAGAACATTCCACCCAAAAATAGCAGAATGCACATTCTTCTCAAGTACATACAAAACATTCTCCAGGATAGATCACATGCTAGGTTGCAAAGCAAGTCTTAACAAATTTAAAAAGTTTGAGATTATTCCAAGTATTTTTTCTGACTAAAATGGAATGAAACCAGAAATTAATAACAAAAGGAAAAAGGAAAAATTCACAAATACATGGAAATTAAATCACATATTCTTGAAGAATCACTGGGTCAAAGAGAAAATCAAAAGGGGAATCAGAATATATCTTGAGACAAGTGAAAATGAAAATACAATGTAACAAAACTTGTGGGGTACAGCCAAAGTAGTTCTAAGAGGTAAGTTTATGGCAATAAAAGCCTACATCAAAAGAAAATCTCAAATAAACAATATAACTTTACCCCTCAAGGAACTAAGAAAAGAACTATTACGAACAATTACATGCCAACAAATTAGACAACTTAGGAGAACTAGACACATCCCTAGAAACATACAACTTAACAAGACTGAATCAGGAAGAAATAGAAAGCCTTAACATGCCAAAAACAAATAAGGAAATGGAATCAGTAATCAGAAACTTCCCAAGAAAGAAAAGCCCAGGATCAAATGGCTTCACAGGTCAATTCTACCAAAAATTAAAAAAGAATTAATGCCAATCCTTCTTAAACATTTCTAAAAAATAGAAGAAGAGGGAGAAATTCCAAATTCATTTTGTGAGGCCAGCACCATCTTGATACCAAAGCCAGATAAAGAATCCTAGAAGAGGATGTTGGGAAGACCCTCTCAGACATCAGTCTAGACAAAGAATTCTTGAAGAAGACCCCCAAAGCAATCAATGCAGCTACAAAAATAAACAAATGGGACCTGATCAAATTAAAAAGCTTCTGCACAGCTAAAGAAACTATCACTAGAGCAAATAGACTACCCACAGAATGGGAGAGA
>CAUYRT010050276.1:0-37335 GCA_963574885.1 Lepilemur ruficaudatus
TTACTAGTACACTGTGATTTGCTTAACTCAATCAAATCCACTTCACCCTACACAAACGGAAGCCCACTGTTACCTGTTTGTCATGCCGTCTACATGGCGACTCACGTGAAATGTGAGTGCTCATAGATCTGTGCACAGGTACGAGAAGGTTAACAAATGTAAGTGCTTGTATGCAAAAAAAAGAAAATGTTTACTGCATAAAAGAGCACGCATATTAAAAATTCTGTGAAACCAACCAGTATCTAAAATGTATTGACATATTATATGGGTGCAATGCAGGAACAATAACACAGCATCTAATATTGTGTCTAATGACGAGACAGAGTAGATTACATAGAACAGTAGGTTTCAAAATCTCAGTCTATAAATATCTTCTTTAGCCTAAACTATAAAATATTTGAAGGAAATAACAGGTTTGTTAATAAACACACATGCACACACATTCATTTGAATTGAAAAACTGGCTGCAGCTAAAATTTATGGAGTGGGCTTATTTCTTTTATACCATGAGTCCACAATCTTACATTAATTTAATTGTCTGATATTCACAGCCACCAGACAGGGGGCAAAACTGTGTAAAGAGCTACAGATTTTGGCTGTTTGTAGACCATGAAATGCTATTGATTCTGAATATTTTAGGATGTGATTGTCTCATGAATCTCATCATCTTTTTTATTCCTCTGTCTTATATCTTTAATGGGATGTTACCAGGCACTGGATGAATCTATAAAATACACCTTTGCTTATTATGAACTTTCCCAGTTTTCAGTAAAATTTCTTATGGGGAAAAAAAGGCATAAAAACTGTATGTTAAAAAAAAGAAGTTTTGACTCTGAAAACATACTTTAGGAAGTTGGCAACAGATTTAGGAGGAAAATAAGAGTGGGTCAGTGTTTCTCTTGGTTCAAGGAAATGTTAGCCAGGGCAATTAGGGACTGTCTAGTTATGAAATTGCAGCTAAGGAAGTCATTCTGTTCTGTAAATTTCTATGTTCCAGCTAAGCTCAATTACTTTTATTGTAAAGAATTATATTAGTGGAGTTATAATAGCTACTCTAACAGATAAACCCTGAAACTTCAGTAGCTTAACACAGATCTCAGTGGCTTAACACAAGTTTATTTATTTGTTCCTGTAAATTCCAAATACTTTTCTTGTTCATTGGTGTCCCTCCACCAGAGGTGATTCAGAGATTCAGTGAATCTACAACATAGAAGAAGAACATGCATCTCTGCCAGACACTAGCTGTCCATTCAATAGAAGTTATGTTTTCAAGAAATCTTGACTTTTCAGGAAAACTTATCATGAACACATATACACCTGAATTCCAAAGACTCCTTCCAGGTTCTGAGATAGTCATGGAGTGAAATCACTAGAAAAATATAGTGTGGTAACTTCCCATGCACAATAAATTATAGAAGAGTTTAGAAAGTCACAGTTCTATAGTCAATGGAATATTCCAGGAAAACATGGGTAAAATTAAATCTAGGACAAAAGTTAGACAATATGTTTACAAATCAAAAGCAATTCTTATATATTTAACAATAGATGTTAGATAAATTATGCTACAAACACATCAACATACAGGCACACCTTGTTTTATTGTGCTTTGCTTTATTGTGCTGCAAGATAATACATTTTTTGCAAATTGAAGGTTTGCGGCAACCCTGCACCAAGTAAGTCCATTAGTGCCATTTTTCCAACAATGTGTGCTCACTTTGTGTCTCTGTGTAGCATTTTGGTAATTCTCACAATATTTCAAAGTTTTCACTATTATTATATTTGTCATGGTGATCTGTGATCAGTGATCTTTGATGTTACTAATGTAAATGTTTTGGAATGCCTTGAACCACAGCAGTATAAAACAATAAACTTAATCAATAAATGCTGTGTGTATTCTGACTGACTGTTCCACTGACTGGCTGTTCTCCCTTCTCTCTCCCTTTCCCCAAGATTCCCTATTTCACAAGACACAACAATATTGAAAGTAGGTCATTTAATAACCCTATAGTAGTCTTTAAGTATTCATGTGAAAGGAAACATCATCTGTCTCTCACTTTAAAACAAAAGCTAGAAATGATTAACCTCAGTGAGGAAGACATGTCAAAAACCAAGACAGGCCTAAAGTAGGCCTCTTGAACCAAACAGTTAACCAAGTTGTGAATGCAAAGTTCTTGAAGAAAATTAAAAGTGCCACTCCAGTGAACAAACGAATGATAATAAAGCAAAACAGCCTTATTGCTGACACAGAAAGTTTCAGTGGTCTGGACAAAAGGTCAAACCAGCCACAACATTCCCTGAAGCCAAATCCTAATGTATATCAAGGGCCTAACTCTTTAATTCAGTAAAGCCTGACAGAGATAAGAAAGCTGCAGAAGAAAAGTTTGAAGCTAGCAGAGGTTGGTTTACGAAGTTTAAGGAAAGAAGCCGTCTCCATAACATAAAAGGTGAAGTGGCAAGTGCTCATGTAGAAGCTGTGGCAAGTTATCCAGAAGACCTAGCTAAAGTATTTGCTGAAGGTGGCTGTACTAAATAACAGATTTTCAGTGTGGATGAAACAGCCGTCCATTGGAAGAAGATACCATCTAGGACTTTCATAGCTAGAGAGGATAAGTCCATGACAGGCTTCAAAGTTTCAAAGGACAGACTGACTCTCTTCTTAATGCAGCTGGTGACTTTAAGTGGAAACCAATGCTCATTCATCATTCTGAAAATCCTAGGGCATTTAAGAACTATGCCAAATCTATCCTGCTTGTGCTTTGTAAATGGAACAACAAAACATGGATGACAGCACATCTGTTGATAGCGTGATTTACTGGATATTTTAAGACCACTGTTAAGACCTACTGCTCATTAAAAAAAGATTCCATGCAAAATGTTACTGCTCATTGACAATGCACCTAGTCACCTAAGAGCTCTGATGGAGATGAACAAGGAGATGAATGTGTTTTCATGCCTGCTAATACAACATCCATTCTGCAGCCCATGTATCAAGGAGTAATTTCCAATGTCATAAAGCTATAGCTATCATAGATAGTGATTCCTCTGCTGGATCTGGGGCAAACTGAAAACCTTCTGGAAAGAATTCAGCATTCTAGATGTCCTTAAGAAAATTCATGCTTCACAGGAGTAGGTAAATATACTGTATCAATATGAACAGGAGTTTGGGAGAAATTGATTCCAAACTTCATGGATGACTTCAGGGGCTTTAAGACTTCAGTGAAGAAAGTTACTGCAAATGTGGTGGAAATAGCAAGAGAACTAGAATTAGAAGTGGAGCCTGAAGATGTGACTGAATTGCTGCAATCTCATGGTAAAACTTGAACAGACTAGGAGTTGCTTCTTAAAGATGAGCAAAGAAAGTAGTTTCTTAAGATGGAATCTGCTCCCAGTAAAGATGCTGTGAACATTGCAAAACAAAGGAATTAGAATATTACATAAACTACAGCAGCAGGGTTTGAGAAGACGGACTCTAGTTTTGAAAGATATTCTACTGTGTGCAAGATGCTATCAAATAGCATCACACGCCACAGAGAAATCGTTCATGAAAGGAAGAGTCAATCGATGCAGCAAATTTCATTGTTGTCTTATTTTAAGAAATTGCCACAGTCATCCCAGCTATCAGCAACCGCCACCTTGATCAGTCAGCAGCCTTCAACATCAGGCAAGATGCTCCACTAGCAGAAAAACTCACTGAAGGCTCAGATACTGTTAGCATTTTTTAGCAGTAGAGTATTTTTTAATTAAGTTATGTGTATTTTTAAGACATTATGCTCTTGCACAATGCAGGTATAATATAAACATAACTTATATGCACTTAGAAACCAAAAAAGTCATGTGACTCACTTTACTCTGATATTTGCTTTCTTGTGTCAGTCTGGAACCCAACCCACAATATCTCCATGGTGTGACTGCATCTGAAAATTACTCTACAACAACTCTAAAGGATGGTTTATATCTATTTTGCTGATGTTTGTATTTTAACATATGATAATAGAAAGTTCAACCATGTAGAGTAGAAGATGATGTCAACAAAAATGAAGTTTTTCTGGATTCTCTACTGAAGTAACAGCAAAACCCTACAAAAATCAATCGGCTATCATCACTATTTCTCCCTGCTTGTTTTCAAGGATTAGACAATGTGCTATCTGGTCTATATTTGTCATCCTATATTAGTTAAATATATTCCGGGCTGTTGGTCATTACTTGTACACTTTTTGTCATAAAACATTTCACTGAGACCTTAATTGTTTATACAGTCCAAGCCATTCAATTTATATATGACTGATACATTGACTGGGGACACATAAGTAAATGATGTAAAGTTAAGCCATGATACTTTAATGTTGATAGAGCAGGGGATTTTATTTTTTATAAGAGACTAGAGCTCTCTGAAGCTAAACATCTCTAAATTAGGAACAAAGACCAGAGCGGTAGGCTGACCCTTTTCCCAGCAGTGTCATGGTGATAGACGGATGCCAAAGCTGGGAAATAAGTCTGAAATAGTGTTTCAGAGAAAGGGGCATCCATCTATAACAGAACTCCCATAATACCGCAAATATCAAAAGATCTTTAGATTCTACAATCAGATCAATCTCTGATCTACAATCAGATCAATCTACAATCAGATAATGCCTTCATTATACCTTGCCAAGACCCCAAGTTATCACTGATTTTACAAAGAGGAATGCTAGCACATGCTAGAGTGACAATTCCTTTCTTGTCACAGCTGGAAAAATAAAAGAGATTGACTCTCATCCTGGTTCTTATGTTTAGCTTAACGTCATGCAATCGTTCACTATTTCATTTATTTAAAAACCATTTGTCTGGTGCCAACTATGAATTGATATTCCAAATGAGGAGAGAGATGAACAAATATGTTCATAAATGTAGAAAGCAAACCAATAGAAGTCCTAATAAAGACAATACACAGAACTATGAAAACACATAACACTCTGGTGGCCAGGGAAGCACTTCTTGAGATGGTATGTTCAAAATGAGAATGGAAAGACAGATATGTCAGAGTCACCTACACCGGAAATTGGAAGCATAGAGAGCAAGACATAAAATGATTTGAAATTAAATTAAATTGGATTATCTGGCAGAAGACTGATCACACAAAGCCTGATAAGCCACTTCAGTTATTTCCATCTTTGCACTAAAAGCAATGGAAGGACACTTACTTCATCAGGTTTGTGTTTTACTAAGATCAGTCTGGTTCTGGGGGATACCCAGGTCAGAGGAGGACAACACTTGAATGGATGTAGAAAAACCACATGGGAGCCTACTGCCTTCTCTCCAACAGTTTTCCTGATTTTTCAGGTCAACTCAATTTAATTATTCAATGGAAAACAAAGAACTTATTTTTAAAAAAATCAAATTTCACATGCTATGGATTTTCCTGATGTTAATAGGCAGCCTCACATTACAGATATGACTTCCATCAAAAAAACGATGTTGGTATTTCCCGATATATTAAATACCACATGCACTTTGGGGTACACCTACAATCTCTTGGGTGGGCGTAACTTAGGTTAAAGAAAGTAAGTCTCCCATTCCACCACTTCCTGGCCCCTTCTACTCACTTCCAAGTAATAAAAATGATTATGTGCCACTAGTTTATGTCTTCTTTTCCCTTAACTTTGAAAGCCTCCTATGAAGTAAGCATCTGAAATTTGTCATAACATGACACATGTCACACACGTGAGAGTAAGCCCTTAACAGTCTTTGAACAGAAACTTCTATCTCCATTGGCAAATTCTCCATTTCATGAACCTCTTATCTATTTCCAAATGAAATCTTGTAGAAATCACTGGCCAGCACCTATCCTGTTCACATTTCTGTGGAATTACCTACATTTTAAATTTTTGAAAAGATGCACAAACTTTCTATAATTGTGAGGTTTTTTTTATGACATCAACAATGTTACAGTATCAGATCCTAAATATTTGTGGGAAAATTAAACATTAAATTCTAGTTCCTAAGATTTATTTCTTCCTGCTAGTATTGTACAAAACCACTATTAACATGCTGTGAAATGAGACATCTACAGCATCGCTAGGAAAAGCCTTTAAGTGGTAATCCTTCTGAATCCTTTCGTGAAATAGCTGAACATTTGCTGTACAAAACCAATGAAATTCACACATGCCGCTCTGGAGTAGTGGAGTGATTATTACAGCATTTTTTTTCCTAAAGTACCTTAGGCTTTAGATGATTAGAGAATAGTCTTATGTTTTAAACTTCCTGCCAACAATGTGGCTTTAGTTGCATTGGATTGAGGACCAATTGTAGTATAATGTATGTTGACAGTTTAATAACTCGGGTTACTATCCTTGGTGTACTTTATGATGTAATACATCCTCATATGTCTCTCCAGAGAATTGTGCTATGATTTTCAAGGCACAGAAAATTCAATAAACTAAAACAGTATGAGTAAGGTTTCTGCCTTCTGTATACTCTGGACATTTTCCTAAAAAATAAATAGGTGCTACCCTTCTAAAATATTTTTCTGACATGACTTTTCTGTTTTTCTTCGCAAGCTGTAGATTGTAAGATTGCAATGGTACAATTCTTATTCAATTATACATTAAAATATAAAAAGTCTCTTTCTTTACATAATAAACAGTCTTTTCTTCAGGTCTCAGAGGTAAAGTTCCTTTGCTATAAAAAGCTGTAATTGTGGCTTTCAAAAATCTTATTAAATATTTAGATCTTTTAGAGCACAAGTGTTTTCTGTTGAGGCTTAAACACATTTAGAGTAATTATTTCTAATGTTTTGACCATTGTACAAATACTTGTAGTATTAAATAGCTAATAGCATAAAATAAAATAGCAAGTCTTATGTGCAGAAATCATAATTACTCCCAGATTTTCTTTTCATCGAGATATTTATGGGCGAAAAAAAAATGGCAATACAATGTATTTCTAAAGCAATACAAAACATCGCTATTAAATGAATGTGATTCTAAGTACGGATGTTACTTTATATAACCTTGTTTTCTATTTGTATTTGTATGACCATAAACACAAGAAAATACTCAAGTTCTCAAGCACACTAAACCCACTACGATTCCAGAAAGGACAGTTGTCTGGCAAGTTAGTAAAAAATGAAAAAGGGAAAACACACTACAATATTCAAAAAGAAATATTCTCCCAATACCACTTAGTAAGGAAAAAAACTCAGTAATTTTATTATCCACCTATAAGGTAAAAAAAGTTAGAGGAAATGACTAAATCACTATTTTCCACAACTGCTGTTCTTTATTCATTCTTCCCTTTGTCAAAAACTCTGTAACATGGGAATGCAGAAAAACATAAAGCAACTTTCCTTTCCTGTTCTAAAGGTAATGCAGTAATTCTTACTAAGCACTCCCTATGTTGCAGGTACTATGTAAGATATTTTACATACATTATTTTCTTTACTGCTTCAAGCAACCCCAAAGGGCAGGTTCCTTATTATTATCTCCACCTGATAGATGAGAACACCTAAGATCATAGAGCAAGCAGGCAGTGGAGCTAGGATTTCAATCCAGGCACGCAGACTTCAGAAACACACCACTGCCTCACTGGCCACACAATTGATTTATATTTTTAAAACCCACATATGGGTATTTGAATAAAAAATAACACAAGTCAATCTAAAGAATACTAAATGAATTTAGGCTTTGTTTATTGTTTAAGGACTAAGAAACGCATTCATTTGGGAAATTTGTTCTGAAATTCCTCCAGTTCAGAGCGCTCACACAGGATAGAGCAGCATCCTCCATCCCCAATAACACAACATTGCTGCTCTGTGAAAACTTATGCTCTCTAAATCCTCTCATTGTTATCATTATTGCCACATTTGTTAGGGCAACTCAGAGCCAAACCATCTCTGTGTTCAAAGCAAAAGTATATAAAATACTGCTCCAAGGTTTTGTGAAGTCCCTGAAAGCTGAGAGAGGGAAATCTAAAAATCAAATTGGAGTATTGAATGTGAGGCATTAAAAAAAAAAAAAAAAAAAAAGGAAAGGAAAGGAAAGGCATTGCCCTTGAATTCTGGCCCACACTGAAGTTTTTGGTTCCAGCGTCTTTGTTGCTTTTTCTAATTTTTTGGCCAAGAACTCATGTGCTTTCCTTCTCCCGAGGGCTCCGCAGAGCGGGCCTGGTTGGAAGGGATCCCAGTCAAGAGCAGAGGCTGAGGATTATTGAAGTGGTTTTCTTTTTAATCACTTATAAAAACAGAGACAAAGCCAATCACCAGCCATGTGATTGGCTCCAAGTCACTGGGCCTCTAAATTCCCTGAAGAAAGCCAGACTCAGCGCTTTCCCAACAATGTGGTGTTTGAGCTTCTCTCAGGTTTGAGAGCCCCAGAAGGGGAGGGAGACAGGGGAGAAAATATTACTTGAACATATGAATAAAGTGGGGAACATCGTGAACCTATCATGCACGAACAGAGATGTGCCTGTGCGTCTCTGCTCCTTTCCAGCACTTTGAAGATCCATTCTCACTATTTCCTGGTTGTTGAAGCTTAGCACAATCTCTATTCCTTCCTCTCATTGCCCTCTGAGTTTTCTTCCAGGGAGTCTGCAATCAGAAAGTGTTCCTTGGGTATATTCATACATAATGAGTGCGATGCGCACCGTCTGGGGGATGGTCATGCTTGAAGCTCTGACTCGAGGGGGGAGGAGGCAAGGGCAATGTACGTAACCTTAACATTTTTACCCCCATAACATGCTGAAATAAAAGTAAATAAAAAAAGAAAGAAAGAAAGAAAGAAAGCATTCCTTAAGAACTAAATCAGGAACAGAAGATGAAGAGACCAAGATAAATCTGATTGCATTGGTCCTTACTAAAATTTAATTAACTGGCATTTAAATAAATACTTTCCAGGCAATTATGGGGAAAGGAGAAAGACTGAAAGAGATGAAAGAGACTGAGATATCACACCTTTTTGTCATTCTTTTGCATTGCCAGTGGTTCCATATTAAGTCCCTACCCCCAAAACCACAACAAACCCTGATGATTAACACAAAGAATTCATTTCATTTCATTGCATATTTGTAATCTTCAAAACATTAGCCCAGTTGAATATATATATACAACCTTATCCACCTCGCCCACTCCCTCTTTAAAAAAGAAAGCAACATGTAAACCCAAACCAAATGTTTTCTGGTTTTTCCCCCTCTCAGAAACATCGGCAGACTCAGTCGAGCACAGGCTGAGTGCCAGCCGCAGCGAGATCATGCTAGCCTCAAGATGTGGGAGTTGGCTGCGCTCCTCTGAGGCTTGCATGGAATGGTATTAAAAGTAATGAACACACAGAGAGACCCTGCAGGGCACGCAGTGGTTTGAGTTTATGCCTCATTGGAACACTGTAGGTATTAGCAATTCTTCTAAATCTGCATGTGCATAGTGTTTTCTGTTTTTGCACATGTACTGACTCACTTCTCAACATATTTGAACATCTTTCCCTTTCAATTGCCCAGTCCTCATACTCTAAACCTGTGTCTGCCACTTCCTTCCCCTACAGTCCCCAGAACTCTACTATAAGCAATTTAGTAGAAGCTTCCCAGTCCCTTTCTTAATGAGGTCCCTGAATTCTTGGAGCAGGTGATGCCTTAGGTTACATCCTAAGGTGACATAGACAACCTGAGAAATTTCAAATTCCATTGCATATGCAAATTATAGTTATAACATTTAGTACCTATCTTCTGGGTTTACTAATTAATGTGTAAAATGCAGTTAATGTTACAAATAATAATGACCTCATAATTTGGTTGGAACACTCATAGTCTTTAAGAACACTGAAGAAATGCTGCACATATAATTTTATGTTTAAAAATATACATATGAGCTGCATTTACTAAGATAATTTGAAATTAGTGTACCAATATTTCAACATTTACTATTGAGACTTATTATTTTTGTTCAGTAAGAACACTAATGCAACTGTCAACTTTGTTTAATGAAGAAAGGAAACAAAATTTAAATCGTACTGCAATAACTCACTTGGTCTTTTTCAAGAGTGATATTTTATTTGTACTTCTGTTCTGTAGGAGGCCCATGAATCACATTGTTTTAA
This sequence comes from Lepilemur ruficaudatus, assembly GCA_963574885.1. Classification (NCBI taxonomy): domain Eukaryota; kingdom Metazoa; phylum Chordata; class Mammalia; order Primates; family Lepilemuridae; genus Lepilemur; species Lepilemur ruficaudatus. The sequence goes on from CAUYRT010050276.1 coordinate 10,062, forward strand.
ATAGCTTGTAAAAGGCAAGAAGACAATAACAATAATGAAATTCCAGAATTCAAGAGAACTATGGTACAAACTTTCCCTATTTAGTGAATCAAATCAATTGAGTGGATCTTCTGAATGGAATTGGAATATACATGCATCTACCTAAGCTTTAGCTCACAGCTGAGTAATTTCCAAGTGAAATAAAATCTTCAGTGGAAGAAAAGAAGTCCCTAGAAAATTCATGGTCATTATGTGGTTAAGATTAGTGAGTTAATAGTAAGATTACTTCCTATTTAGGCCAGACTTTAAGGCTATGATGATTTCTTTGCATATAGTGGCTATGTACCAAATAAGGATTGGATTACAATTATAAGAGCCATTGCAAAGCCCTAAATATATAATTGGCAGGGTTCCTCCAAGTTAAAAGTGCTAATCTCCAATACACATCAGCCCTGGCTTGGCTTGTCTTGTTAGGTAAACAAAATGTGTCTTGCCTGTCATTGCCATAAAATATTAATGCACTGGAAGTCTCTAAACCTTGCTAAGCATAAGGCCTATTATCACACTTAAGAGCAAAGCAATCTAATAAATCGCTGGCTGTATAAAAACTAAGTCAGCTGGCAGAGACAGTAATCTCCCTAAGGGATAGTAACAGCCTCATCTTCAACTACAGCAGCTGCAGTTCTAGAGAAATTATGTTTCTTCTGCTCAGTAAAAATACGTTTGTGCTGAATTCTGTTATTTAAACTCTAATGGAATCATTAGGAATATCCATACATTATGACTAACAGAAAATTAAGTAAGAAAATCATCTGCAATGCTGTCATCTAATGGGCAGAATATTTTTATTAGACTTGCATTTTAAATGGCTAAATCTGATGTAAAATCAAGGTACTTATTTTTAATACCTGTTTTGAAAGACCATGAACCCCCAACTCGTACATAAATAATGATGTGTAAACATTGAATACTGAGCCAATATCCCTCATTGAAAGGAACTCACTTATTCCCCGCTGGTACAAAGTCCTTCAGGCAGCATGTAAACATAAATGTAATATTGTTGCTACATACCCTAAAAACAGTTATAACATTGCTGTTATGTTGCTATTTTATGCTATATCTAACCAATCTCTGAAAATCATAAGATATACACCTTTGCTTACCCCACCACACACATACACACACGTTGAATTACTTAAATCAACATATTTCCAGTAATAGAGAAAAGATGGGCAAATAGATTTTCAAAATATTAATAAGTAATAAGCTCTTTCACATGTATTATTTCACTTAAACCTCAATAATCCAGTAAAGTAAGTACAGTGTCCACGTCCAGGTCAAAACTGAAGAAATAGCTAACTTGCCCATAGTTAACCAGTTAGCAAGAAGTACTGCCAGTTCTTGAATCCCAGTCAATTGACCTTGAACACATACCCTGTAAAGGCAGCCCGTTTTGTTGTTGTTTTATTTTCTACTTACAATTTCATCTTACCAAAGACACTGTTTCAAATCTTGAAAAGCATTTAGCATGTTAATATGCAGTTGCTACCCATGGATGGTAATTTGAGGTTACAGGATTAATGAATGATATGCACTTTTGCACCTTTCATATGACATTCAGTAATAAGATGCTGATGATCCACACACATGAAAAATGTAAACTAAAAAAAAAACTCTGCCATATTTAGAAATATTAAGAGATGAAAATATTTTTTAATGTCTCAGGAATCATATGCTTTAAACTTATATAAAGAATAATGTCAATGTGGTCTCTAATAAGCATCCCTTATATGTATGATGATGAAGCTTCAGTAAAGAAATACAATCCTCTCCTGTGTATTGTTTATGGTGATAACCTTCTCAATAAGGCCATGTCATTTGCTGTATTGATAGTAACCCTGGTGTCAGAGGAACTAAATTGTCATTACAGTTAAGTGTGCATTATTTCATCCCTTAGCAAGAACTAAATCATAATGAATCTGAAGCACCAACACCTTCAGTCCTGTGAAAGTGAGTCTGAAAGTTACACATTTCCCTAATTACGGTGATAAAATCTACAGTAGACAGTAATATCGACCTCTCTGAATTCTTAACACTTATTTGATTTGTTCAATCAGAACATATCTGTTGATAACCTCCTCTGTATGCAGCATAATGTGAGCTGCCAAAGTTGCAAGGGCAGTTAAGATTCAGTGCCTATCCTTTGTGAAAAATAAAATAAAATAGAGCACTCAGATATACTGATAATAGGATGAAGTGCTCAGTGACACATAAGATGCAAAAAAAAAAAAAAAAGATATTTCTTAATTTTCTGAAAATCAAATCTAACCTAGCACCATCCCTCAGAGCCGGGTCCCCATTGTTTGTCCTCCTTCCTCTAATCTCCTCCAAAACTTCCAGGAGCCAAGCAAGCATTCAGTGGCCAGTGTTTTCATTCTCTAACTCACAAAGATGTTCTACAACTCTACTTGCTTGTGCCATCCTTTCTTCTCTATTGGGAATTATCCTATCATTGGCATTAGCTGCTCTCTCTTCCTACCCATGCAAAAGACCTAATATTTTTCTCTAGGTCACTTCCTTTAATGGTTGAGTTTAATGGTGTATATAGAAGTATTGAATGACTCATGGAGTCAGGCTCCAGACCCTTATACTAGAAAGCACATCTTTATTTTGAGGCAAAAAACAAAAAAGTCAATCCAAAGAAATACAGTATCAGTGTCCCCTTCCCCCTTCCCCCAAGGACAAAGCCCTTTCTCTCACAGGCAAGAGAAAATAAATAAGATGGTTGATTTGGCACTTCCTGCTCTCTTAAATTCTCAATATCTCACCCTGTTACACCTGTAACACAAGTGCTCAAAAAAGGTGCAGTTGAATTGCTATCTAAGTCCTTCAGCTATACCATGCTTTTGCACAATCCCATTTCCATGTTTGTACATGACATTTTCTCTCCTGGAATGAAAACACGGAATTTTCAAGGCTGAGCCTTGAATTGATGTTACCATTTCTATATATCAATTCCCCAACTTCTCTAGGCAAAAAACTTCTTACCCTACTTCACTCCTACAGCATTTTAATATCCGTATTATAATATATTTTAGGTTATAGTATCATTGTCTGTTTACTTATCTGTCTCTTTCCTAGATTATTACCTTTTTGGGGATAGGCACTATTTTAATTCAGTAGCATCCGGTCTCAGTTAAGATGACAATATCAGGATGGTAAAGAGGGGACAGAAGGCAAAAAAAAATAGCCCAAATCAAGGCTATAGGTGAGCCAAGATCAAGGAGGGCCAATCCCCAAGAATAATCATCCACGCATCCAAATCAGTGGGAAGAGGCCTCTCAACAGGAATCATTGACAGTGGTGGAAATTGGCATCAAATTAATGGCAGTATTTAAATACAAGTGACTCTCACTGTTGATCTAGACAGTGGCCTGTCATACGTAGTGCGGGCGCTAACGAGGAGTGAAGGCAGTTAGCACCCCAGCCAGGTAAACTAGAGACCAGATCAGGAGAGAGGCAGGAAAGACCTCAATCTTGGGGCTGAAACAGTTTTTCCTTTACCCTCCTTTATAGTAATAATCATTATCAGTAATAGCAATAGTTCACAGGAGTGATTATTACTGTTATTATCAATAGTAGTAGCAAAGAAAAATATTCCCGAAGTCCTCAGCATACTTCCTTTCATATGCTATTAGCCAGAACTGGCTAAATAAAATAATACACTCAAATACGCTGACAATAAGCACGAAATGCACAGTGACACACAAGATACAAAAATATTGTGTTTCTTAATTTCCCTAAAACAAATCTAATCTGGCCTCCAAGACTGCATTTGCCACTGTTGGTCAAAGGGCACCATTGGCCAGGTGGCTTCCTGCTCCCTTGCTCTCTGGTCTCAGAAAATGGCTGAGCGCCCTAAGTCTTCATGCACATGCGTGCTCCCAGGGTCATGTGATCATTCCTGCCCGTTCAATGTCAATTGGACTTTCTAGATCACCTCAAATCAATACTGATACACTGTCATACAAACAAAGCCAACAAGAATGAAGTAGAAGCAGCTGTTGGGAAGGTCACCAACAGTATCTACAACAATCAGTTTGAAAAGAGGTTCCCAAAAATATCAAGAAGGAATAAAGAGATGGGAAGACTGAAAGAAAAGTTATAAAAATTTTGAGACTAGAAATATCAACATAAGTTAGTATACAAATTTTATAGGGAAAGAATAAATAAATAGGGGACAAGGCATTTTAGAAGAAATAATGACAAAATTCTAAGAATTAAAGAAAAGTATAAAAGTCAAGATTGAAAGAATGCATAATGGAAAACTTGATAAATTAGGAGAAACCTACATTAAGGCATATTACAGTGAAAACTAAGAACAGCAAGTAATAATTAAAAGTTCTTGGCTGGGCACGGTGGCTCACGCCTGTAATCCTAGCACTCCGGGAGGCCGAGGCGGGCGGATCGCTCAAGGTCAGGAGTTCGAAACCAGCCTGGGCAAGAGTGAGACCTCGTCTCTACTATAAATAGAAAGAAATTAATTGGCCAACTAAAAATATACAGAAAAATTAGCCAGGCATGGTGGCGCATGCCTGTAGTCCCAGCTACTCGGGAGGCTGAGGCAGGAGGATTGCTTGAGCCCAGGAGTTTGAGGTTGCTGTGAGGTAGGCTGATGCCATGGCACTCTAGCCAGGGCAACAAAGTGAGACACTGTCTCAGGAAAAAAAAAAAAAGTTCTTTAAGTTTTCAGAGAGAAAAATCCAATCACTTATAAAGGAATATAATCAGATTGACATTAAAAATTTCAAGGACCACATCATAGTCAAGAAAACAGTGGAGTTACATTTTCAAAGTGTTGAAAGAAAAGCACATTAAACTAGAATTCTATATCCAACTAAATGTTTTACGTAACTTGGAGTGGGAAATAATATTGTCAGGCACAGAAGGCTTCAAAAACTTCATCACACAAAAACTCCTTTGACTTGTTCTCCAGCAAGTAAAGAAATATTAATACATCCAGGAAGATGCTGCAAACACAGGGGAATTAAAGGTGAATGAATATCTTAGAGAAATATTTTATTGTCTAAAAAAGCAATGACCATCGAAAGAAAAGATCTAAAAAAGAATAAAATGTCAATAACAATTAAGAATTAAAATTCTAAATCACATGAAGGGTTCAACTTATTGAAAAGAACTTAGAGATATTTATAAACTTAAAAGACTGGTTAGAAATACTAACCTTTAGTGTTAATCTTAATGAAGAATAACCACTTTTTAAAGCAGCAGAAGAAAATCTGCTATATTCAGTGGACATTAGGAAAATAGAAAAAAAAAGAAAAACCAACAAAAAAGACTCTTGATAAATTAAAAAAACGGTACTCAATCCCAAGGTAACAGTAATGAAAAACAGAAGTAAATCCCAATATAATAGTATGTAAAAAATGGAAACAGTTGTGATCAGTGATCTGATGGATTTTTTAGAAGATCCAAGAACATTAAGCACCAAAACACATGATATATGAAAATAGAGGGATAGAAAAAATGGCTGCACATAAATATGAAACAAAAAAATCAGAATCAGATGAAATAATTTAAAGTAAAATGATCACGAGGAAAAATATAGATATTATATTATGTGTAATATATAATCGTCATGAATCTATATCCATATAACAACACAGCTGAAAATGTTATATAACAACTTTGACAAACTACAAGAAAAATGCATAAGTCAACAACTATAGTTGAAGATTATTAACTAGTAACTACGGACAAATCAAGAAGACTAAAAAAGGCAAGTACATTTCCTACACATTAAAGGATAATAAACTTTAACTAACAAACATTACATCAATAGACACTACACATTAGCTTCAGGCAAATTTAGAAGATTTAGAAAAATTAACTTTGTACAAGGCATAAAGAAGGTCTCAATAAATTCTTAAAGATCAATGTTACATAGACATATTTATCTATAAAGCAATAAAATTGCAAATCAACAGTGAAGAGAGAGCTAAACAGTTTATGTCTAGGAAATATTTCTCAGTAAACATAGGATTTAAGAAAGAAAATGTCAAAGGGAAATTATGAAAGTCTTCGAGCAGAAAGACAGTAGTAGTACTATATTCCAAACTTTGCTCACCCGTATGATACAGATTAAAAGCTGTGTTGGAGTTTTAGTTGACTATAAACTCAATACCGACAAATATAACTAAAAACAAAAAACAAATAAGATTTAACATTAAGTACACTATCTAAAACAAAGGTGAGACTTTATCATGAATGTTTTATTCAGTACTATATATTATAATACAGGGGAAACTATGAGTAAAAATAGGGGAAAAAGGGGCCTCAGGGTGGAAAGATGCCTGCGCTCCACATCTTACTCAGACAGTTATAAGTTTAGAATAGGAAAATAAACACAAGCACACTGATTCTCAAATACAGTCAGCCCCCACCATCCATGGGTTCGCATCCACAGATACCAACTGCAGATTGAAAATATTTTTAAAAACAATAACTACAACAATTAAAATAATACAAATTAAAAAACAATGCAGTATAACAACTATTTACATAGTATTTACATTGCACTAGATGTTGAAGTCAAAATAGAATTTGGAGACAAACCTCTAAACTTAATGTTTTCTTTGGGAAGAAAGCATTGCGATTCAATGCATACACTCAGACCAAGTGGTCTTCGGTATTTCTGAAGAACAAAGAGAAGGTTGTGTAGTGGACACCGGGTCATCTCTCAACCATGTTTGAACAAAGCAGTTCTTGGAAAACCTGTTCTCACACGGATTGTTTCTTGTTGATCTGCCTCAAGACACCTTGTGACTTGCAAACAAGCCAGGGTGCCTTGACCCGCAAACGGGAAAGGGCAAAGGAGGAGACGCAAACGTCAACTCCCTGAGGCAGAGCGGTGAGAACCAGTCCATGCTGAGATAAAAACATTCTGGGAACAGAAAATAGCGGTGGGAAAAGCTGGGGTAGACTGGGACAGATGCCAAAAGAACAGTGTTAAAAATAAAGATGCTGCAGGCTGGAGATGCTGCAGTCTTGTACCGTCTTTGTGTGTTTGTCGTTTGTCGTTTGTCTTCTGTGTTCACTTCTCCTCCCCCAGAAGGGGCCGCAACAGGTTGGAGTTTTATAAAAAAGAGGAATGTTACCTGTGGTCCTGAGAGAAAGTTCATTGGTATTAGTAAAGCTCCGGGGAGCCAGCAAGCTCCAATTGGTGGGCAAAGGTGGTGGACAAAATTAGTCTTAGAGTTTCAGCAAGTTATTTCAGCAACTATAGATAAAACTGGTTTCAGGTTACAATAGGCAGTTTCCACCTCTGGGCTTGCAGAGAATAACATTTCTAGAGCAGTGTTATGTACTCTGATTGCCTTTGCCCACTGACCCCTCTGACTCTGATTTGATTGAATATGACAAGAATGACCCAATTCGTATGATCAACTTTCACATAGGTATTATAAGTAATCTAGAGATGATTTAAAGTATACGGGAGATTTTCATAGGTTATATGCGAATACTACACCATTTCATATTAGGAACCTGGGCATCCATGGATTTTAGGATCCACAGGTCTCCTGGAACCAATTCCTTGCTATACAAAGGGACAACTGTGTATCAAGAGTTGCCACCTCCATGGTGGTGGAGCAGGTAGACGTCCACGGTACCAGAAAGGGCAAAAGTGAGACTAACATCAGAGAGTTCCAATGGGCAGAAATTAAAAGAGAATAAAAAAGGAATTCCTAAAATTAAGATTTGGCTAAAAACAATTGTTCAAAAATAGCTAGCAACTTATGACAAGGGACTCAAGCACAGGTGGGCATGTTACTTGTCCCTGATACAGTAGAAGGTACTCCTACAAAGAAGGATTCATTGTAAAGCAGGCTATCTATGGTCCCTTGGTGCTCGAAATGTCTGAAATCCTCGATTTTCACAATAAACGTATCAACTCTTTAAAAAGGGAATAAATTCTTTGGTTTGTTTGTGATTGTGTATGCAGAAAAGTGATGATTTCTACTGTATTTAACATTTTCATGTTTCTGTTCAAATTTCTGTTGGCAGACATCCTTGTAATTTTGCCAACAATTTTATTTCTTAGTCCTGATTCACACCCCTATACTACAAATAGAATGTCAAGAACTTGTGTGTTTTTAAAGTTCTTTAACCAGCTTCTCTTACCTTTTCTTTTGACTAAAAACAACATTAGAAAATATTTCTGTCACAATAGTTAAAGACCAAATCTGTTTCTGTTACCAGTATTGGCTACTTATTAGAAAGCATACAAAAGATGAGGTTTTCCAGTTTGCAAACACAAGGCCATGTGTGTTCTAGTAAAATCTTCAGTACCATGAGTTTGAGCAGCAGGGGATGAAGTATCCCTCCCTGAAACATAGAAGAGAAATTGCAGCATAATACATGTAGAATGGTCATGCGGAAGATAATATTTAATATTTTCATTTCTCTGTCACTTCATTGATCCATTTATGCTCTGTGTGAGTACTGATTAAGAGCACGAGCACTAGAGCCAGGCTGTGTGGGTTCAGATCCCACCTCTGCCACATGATATGTGTGGAACCTGAGGCAAGCCACTCCATATCCCAGCACCTCAGTCTTTTCATTAGTAAAGCAAGAATGATAATGTTGCCTACTTTCTGGGTTGTTTAAGGATGAAATGATGATAGAAATAGAAAGAGCGATCACGATGTGTCAGTAATTATAGATCACAATATAATTACAGATGTATCATGCCTAGAACAAAGACTGGCCTACACGACGCCTAAGCGTTGCCGTCGTTACTGTGTTCCAGGTCCTGGGCAAGATGCTAGGGGTACAACAGCGGGCAAACGAAAGGTGGTTTCAGACCATACCGTCTTGTGTATTATAGGCCGAATTGTGAGGTTCTACTTAACAACACAGGGAAGCTGTTGAAGGATTTGATAGGAGACTGGCTACATGGTCCACTTTGCTTATTTTACAGCTTATTCTGGCTGCAGTGAGGAGAACGGACTGAGTGGTGAAGAAGGGAAGGTTGGGGAAGAGTGGCTACAGAAAGAAGGGAAAGATCATTAAATGCCAAAAACAGATACAAGGGAAGGCCGAAATTTTCAAATTTTCTATTCTGAAAATGTGTGTGGTATTTGTGTGTGTGCTGGGGAGGTGAGGTTGCAGTGTGCATGTGTGTGTATCGTGACTAAATTATTTGTGGAATCAACTCTGCCTTTGGAGTTGGAGTCAGTAACCCTGTGACCTTTACAAAGTTTCTAAATACCTCTAAGACTTCATTTCCTTTCTGTCAAATGTGGGCATGCAGCGTTTGTGAGGACTAAATAAGAAACTGAATGTGAAGGGACTTCTTAGTCACAAGCACATTATGAACATCCCAGTCGCTGCAGTTAGCGGTGGCAGTGGAGGGGACCAAATCTCAGTCTCTTCTGGGATGCTTATTTTACCAGCGAGAGGCATAGGAGGAAATGTGACATCACAAGGCAAGAACAAGTGGTGTGATTAATATTTGTGGTCACACGTCAAGTGTTTCATCCAAGAATGTTCATCTAGAATGATGTTCCCAGTCTCTGACCAGCTGCTCCTCTTCCTCCAGCTCCCTCTCTCGGGACCCGATCCCTACAGTTCTGTTATTCCACTGAGACACTGAACTTAACAATTTTTTAAATTTTTACTCACCTACCTTCATACCCTAATATTCCTCTTTACCTAGCTTAAATTTCCTGTCAATCAATATGATCATCCCAACACATATACCTAATCCACCCCCCTCCCACTATTATGTTTTTCCTCCCTGGAAAAATTCCAAACCTAAATTCAACTGGCCACATGCTTTGCTCTTGCCTCTTGAGCTAAGTACATGGAGAAAAGAAGAACACTCCTGGCTGGACTCACCTTATAGTCGTGACCACTAACTCAGTCGTATCATATTTCCATGGTCTATTCCCTCTCCCATTCTCCTAGATTAGTGTCTCCTGGTTTATCTTTTACTCTCCAAATTCCAACACTTCCTCCCTTATCCTTATTCTCAGCTTCCTTCCAATTTCATTGAGGAAATGGAAAAAAAAATCAGAAGATACTCTGTCCTAATTAAAGCCAGTCTCTTCATGTGTGTGCTGGATCCCAATCCCTCTGCTACTCCAAGACAGCACATGTTTCTCCTTTATTGTCCTATCTTTATCCTCCTCTATCATGACTTTTCATACTCTACTAGATCATTCTATCACCACACAGTCATTCTAAAATCTCTCAACTGCACATTATCCATCAGAGTCTATATCATTTCTCCATTCCCCTCCATGAGGATATTGTTCTGGGAATTTTCCTCTCTCTCTCTCTCTTTCTCTCTCTCTCTCTCTCTTTCTATCTCTCTCTCTCTCTCTCTCTTTCACACAAGCACACACACACATCAATTTTTCCCATCAGTTTAAAAACATCTTATTATTTCTTCCACTGCTAAAAGAAAAATCCTATAATCCCACAACACTTCCAGCTGCTGCTTTATTTTATCCTTTCCCCTGGAAGAAAACTTCTAGGAATTATATAATGTTTCTAATTTCTCTCTTCCCACTTTCCTTAGAATCGTTAGACTTCTGTCTCTACTATTTCAACTTAAGTGTTCTTATCTGAATAGAAGATTTGGTGACAATAACCCCATATGCCTCCCCCCAAAATACACATAGACATCATTTAAAATGTATGGTAGGTGTTTGGCATTCTTTTTCTGATAAAAATTTCACCGATGATCTCCATTTTGCTAAATCCAATAGTCAGCATTTTATACCTTTATATTTAGCAATTTTGACAACTTGGAAAGTTTTAACTCAGTCCTGGCTTGGGCTCTCTTCTCTTAAGGTCACTTTGGCATAGTGACCATCTGTGTGAAACAACAACCTCCTTCCAACACACACACACACACACACACACACACACACACACACACACAGGCACATCCTGCAATCCATGCAAGTCTGCATACACAGACTCATAAGGGGGATCCTATCTCCCTTACCCTGATGACTTTTTGTGTAGCATGCATCACGATTTAGTAGACTGTATATTTACTTGTTTGTTTATATTCTGTCTCCCACCATTCGAATATAAGTTCCACAAAGACGGGGACTTTGTTTTATGCACCACTAAATCCTCAGCATCTACAACAGTGTTCAACATATAGTAGGTATTCACCAAGCTTTGTTTGAATGAGTGAATAAATAAATTAAATCAATATTTAAATTTAGCAAATTTCCCAGAAGATAAAAATAGTTGTTTAATTAGCAGTGACAAATCAAACATGCTAACAAACTATGAAATGAATATTCCATACATGTGTTTATTCATTTGCAGTATTTGTAACTTACCTGTTCCCAAAAATGATTTGAGGCAGCTATGTACATATTATAGTATTGCATTCATAACCTGAGTGCAGAATATTCTGTCTGTCTCTTATGAAGGAAATAAATGCTGTCCAATTTCTTTCATAAAATATAAGAGTAGCCCTCCAAAAAAGACAGGGAGGAACAGATTAAAAAGTCTTTTTTCAAACAATAACTTTCCAGTAATTTGTTTTATTTTTACACAGTTAAAAAATGATACAAGTGGTTAATGCTAAGATAAGAGGAAATTTGAGTTAATAGAAACCAAGAAAATTCTTGATTTCAAGAGTGAAGATGTCAAATGAGCCTGCACACTCTCTCTCTCTCATTCTCTCTCTCTCTCACACACACACACACACAAATAGAGCCATCTTTTAATTTCTGGTAAGAAAGTAATTTTCATGATGAGATTGGCTAGCATCTGGAACAAGTTTTCCACAAAAGTGGAGAAAGCTTTGAGGCCATTAAAATAAAACCACACAAAACTGGAAAATGCGCTGTAGTATAAAGAAAAATGCTGCCCAGATCCCTGGAGGCTGCAGCTGAGAGCTGAATAGGCCTTTTCAATCTCCAGCCATTAGGATTCTAGGTAACTACTCTGAGAATATACGAAAGGAGGGGTTTTTCTATCCATGTTGAGCTCCTATTAGCCCCTTGAGGAAACGGTGGTTTCGCAGAAAGTGTGAGTTCTCTAAGTGTTACTGAAATGACCTCGTTTAATTTCCTCATAAAAAGGCAATCCAATAATAGCTACATCTTCTAATATTAACAAAGCTGTAAAGTCACACAAGTTAGAATGATTTTCCTGTGCTTGGACAGCAAAATCCTTCAATGCCCTTGTCTTCCTTTTCCCAATGTGCCGCCCCCTTTACAGTCTATATTTGCTCTTTAATATTTGATTTCACATGTTCCAGTCACCCTTGTACAGCTGCAGGGTGCAGTTGAAGGATTCAAAAGGGAGCGAGGCTATGGCTGCCACCCCACCACGAGCGAATCCGGTGAACTGTAAATCTCCCCTGCATTTAATTACTCAGCTAGACTGCGATGATGAGGTCTCCAGAGTGTTGTACTATCATGAGTGATGGAGTCCGCCTGCAGTAATAAGCTTTTCTACAGCTAAGCCAAAGGTTAAAAGTATACACAGAACTTCAAGGCAAGCATTGTTTTTAAATAGCTGCAAAACCAAAAGAACAACAGAGCCTCCTTTTGAATGAATGCCTCCGTTCAAAACCTTCCACTGAAGGGGAGTTCCGTGGAAAGAAGCGCGTTCCCTCAGGCAGATGTCCAGCCCGTCGGGTCAGGAGCGCCGGGAAGCCTGCCTTCCCCTGCCGACCGCACGGCGGCCCCAGCTCGCGTTCGTGCAGGGAAAAGTGAAGATGATGGGACTTGCGAGATGAATCAGCAATTCCCAATTAGAGCAGCAAAATGAGACTGTTTTCTTTCTGAATCACTGTGGCAGGCAAATGGAAAAGTGACACATAGACTTTGTTCTCCATCAGGGATGGGAGGGGAATTTACGCTGGAAGCCAAATTTCCAAAGTAAGGCATGACGGGCCTGCCAGCAAAACCGTTCACGCCCCCACGGAGACCACAAACCCCTGCAGCTGTAATTTCAGAAACACACATGCGTATAAATCAAGTAATTGCGCACCTAACTATCCACTTGAGCCTGTGTGCCTGGTTGGTTTTTTTTCTTGTTTTTGTTTTTGTTTTATTTTTTTGCAGGTGTCCAAGGTACTTGGGCTACTTGGTTTTGAAAACAAAGTTTAGATTAATTGACAGGATATTATCAAATTCAAGCTTACTTATATGGACAAATCTCAAAATACGCGGATGGCATAAAGAATCAAGTAGCACATATGAATGCTCCACATGTGTGTTGTGCAAGGTCTTTGCAGCTGACTGTGAATTCTAAACAGAAAAGGACAAAATTAAAATGTCAGTTTACTCCTAATTCAAGAATAGGTTTTTCCAGAGCATCAATGAAACATCAATTTGAAACAGTATTGCTATTTACAGAGAAAGAGAGAGGGCGAGATTGGGCAAGTATTATTTCATTTTATATAACGATGTTTTAAAAAGGAATAAGGTGGTGTTTTGGGTCTATTGGCCAAAGGAGTAAGCAGGTCCATGTTCTCACGTTCCAGCTGGCAAGACCGCCAGCAGACGACCATGGGGCAGACTGCCATCCGCCCAGGGAAGCACTGCCCACTCTGCCACATGGAATCAGCCTGTGCTCTCATCCTTCCAGGACAGAGTCAAGTTTGTGGGAATTACTACCAGGCCTCTAAAAAAGCTTTGCAGATTTTAGTAAAGTAAGATTAACGTGAACCCACTTTTTCCAAGTATTTTTCTGCATTTTGACACCCACATTTCTACAACTTTCACTTTGAGAGAAAGAAAACATGGCATGAATTTCACAAAGATATTAAACTGCCCACCTCTCATTTACCCCTCCAGAAGTTTATAGATTTGGGTTTTTTTAAAAAATACACACACATCATAAACCAGTAAATTCCTAAAAGAATGATTCCAGAACTCATTAGCAAATAATAAGATGCTATAAGCAATGTCTCCCATTTCACTTATTTGATCTCTAGAGCACCTACTGCTAATACTGCCACACAACAGGGAATTGATTGATGAAGTTTCTAAATGGACTACGAAAAATTCTACCTCAGTATTCTTTGCATCTGGTTCATATGTTACTATTGAAAATAAAGAAATGAAATCAGAGGTCCTTTGTATGTAAAAAGCGAGGTATATGGTAACTATAGGTAAAATCAATGTTATGATAAAATGCCCTGTAGGATGATTTTTCTTAAGTCAAACTCAGAGGCCAACCAAAGCAAGGAAAAGAGAACCGTATGCACATTTCCCCTAAAATGTGTATAAAGCCCCATTGGTCCATTTTGGGAAATTTTCCAGGAAGTCTTGCTTTCACAAAGTGATTATTATAGAAACTCATTATAACTGCATGTAACACAAGCCAAAAATAACATTTCAAAATGACAGTAACAAAACTTAACCCTTATTTCTAATGATTTACAGATTTTCTTTAATTAAAAACTTTAATTAAAATCCTGGTTTTGAGACTTTTAGAACTAACATGCTGCTTTTGCTTTGCTATCAAAGAACTTGAAAACATATAAGGTGTTTATGACCTATTAAAGAACCATTAGGCCATAAAAATAATCTGCCTGTAAAAATGGTTGAGGGAAGGTGAAATGTACAAACTATAATCTGATCACTGTATGAAGGCCTGGTAGAAAACTAGTTATATCTTTTCCACTGAACAAACATATTAAATTTCAGATGGATTAATAGATTAAAAAATAAACTTGAATCTAATATGAAGAAAAGAGGAAAAGTAATATCAAAAAAAGAATACCAAACACCTATCATACATTTTAAATTATGTCTATGTGTATTGTGTGGCATATGGGATTGTGTCCCATATGGCATATGGGAGGCATATGGGATTATTATCACCAAACCCTTTATTCAGATTCTGCTACTTTCTTACAGATATCTTCGGATATCATAAGTTTGGTTCTTAAAAAATCTAACAAAATATTTAGCATTTTGTACACCATAAAACAGGGATCCCCAACCTATGGTGAGTTGTATAATTATTTCATTATATTTTACAATGTAATAATAATAGAAATAAAGTGCATAATAAATGTAATGCACTTGAATCATCCTGAAACCATCCCCACCCCCCGCCCCAGTTGGTGGAAAAATTGTCTTCCATGAAAATGGTCCCTGGTGCTAAAAAGGTTGGGGACTGCTGCCATAAAATATCATTTCTCATATTGTAGCCTTCAAGCTACAATATGAGAATGTAGCTTTCAAGCAGTCCGTGGGGGACAGTTTGGGGACAAGATAGTCGTAGATTGAGAATAAGGAGAAAGGACACGGGAGGGAGAGGTCTGCCTTGGCACCAGACTGACTACCAGTTCTAACCACCTGTGTGCTATTAGGAAAGATTCTTACCTTCTCTGCTTCTACGTTTTTCATCTTTAGAGTGGGGCATATTATTAACTGATTAAATGTAAGAATTAAAGGAAAAAATGTACCAAAGAACTCTGTCTGCCTGGCACAAAGAAAGCACTTGATACATTTCATCTATTTTTATTATACTATTTCTTGGGTCCATAAACAACTCTGACCCTGGGTAATTCCCTTAACCTCTCCGGCCTGTTTCTCTTTTTGTAATAAGGAGAGTGGACTGTAATCTTTCTGGTCCTAATCATCTTTGACTGTGTGAAATCCTAAACCCTAAATTGGATCAGACCTTGAAGTTCTTGATGACCCACTGCTAGACCAATCTCCTAGACACCCTACAAGCCCAGACGGACTTCTGGACACCTTCTTTGCTTGAGTTCAGACTCAATCCTGGGAATGCCTGTAGCTTGAGTAACTCACTGCTCCAACACAAAACATCTCCAGAAGTAATAATTCTCACCTTTGGGGTACAAACATTGGTGCATTATAAAAACATGAGAAATATCACCGTTTTTTGGCAACAGTTATTGAATAACAATAATAATTATAGTTAATTATTAATAACTACTGATATAGTTATCATATAATAGTATAGTAAATTAGTTTAATATGAATTATATATTATAAATTTACCTAACTTGAAACTGATTTGCTTTTATAAAAATATTTTTGAACAGAATCAAGGTTACCCCTTTAATAATACCACTTTATTTAATTTGTATTCCCCAAGCCTTATAAGAATCTTGAAAAGATTCATGAATATTTCACTCATGTTTGTGTATGTATTCAATGTTTTGTGCCTGAAAAACAGGCAAAAACTTGTTCCCAAAAGGAAATTTATGACATTATTTTACTTCTTTTAAAGTGTAAATGGATCAATAAGTAGACTTAATAGAATATTGATACAGTCTGTACAGTATGACTGAAAGTTAACTGAAAATGTTTGTCTGCAAAATTGGGTTTATAGAGATAAAATAACAGCGACACATTTTAAATTCCCTCAAATGTCTCTGCATTCCATCCGTGTCCACTAAAATATTCTATTAACATATTTTATCAATCTTATATTTCAAAATATTTCTTTAAATGTTGTGGTTTATTTTTATTAAAAAAATAGTATTCAAACCCTAATACTCTCAAGATATTTTTCTTGCAAATAATTCACGAGTATCTTAATTCTCCTTACAGATACGTAAAATTATTACTTACCAGAAAACAGTACCTGGGGAAAATGAAAGAACTTATGAATGTCCTACACAGGGAGATAAACTCAGAAATAAGCTTTCTAAACCTATCATCATTTCTCTGCTTCACTCATATTATTCTCTTTCTAGCAGAAGCTAGTTCTCCAAGTGAGTCCTGGGAACAGCCTTCAGGAATACGTTGGAACTTGTTAGAAATGCCAATTCTTGTGGGGCCCTGTAATTTGTGTTTTTAACAAGCCCTCCAAATGATTTGGACACATGCTAAAGTTCGAAACCACTGATCTAAACCACATATTAAATAATACTATTTTAAAATGTTGAACAAGGGAGGAAAAAATAATTGTTTTGTACGCTAACCATTTTGTCTATATTGCATAGGGGAGAAAAAGTCATCTCTTTTTCTCTCTTATCCCAAAGGTCACAGCTGACACTCCTATAATAAAAGACAGATTAACAACAGGAAAGCCTAACAAATTTATTTTACTAAAGTCTTATGTGATGCAGGAGCCTTCAGAAATAAAGACCCAAAGAGCCAGGGGAAGACTGTATTTTTATGCTAAATCTGGTGAAAGAAGTGGATAGTTGCAGAGAAACATGCTTTGACAAAATGGGGTAAAATCTAATGTTCATGAACTAGGAGGAACTCAGCAATGCGTGTTTGTTCAGATTCTTTTCTGTGTCCATGTATAACATTTCTTCCTCTCAGGTACGGAGTAGGACATCTGTCACACGAGGCTCTCTCAGGGAAAAAGGGATAAGGCCAGAGAGTGACCTCTCTAGGCTTTATGGCTTGCTTTGGGGGAGAGGAATTCTTCTTTCTATGAACAAAGAGGAGCAGAAGAAGGTCAGAGAGAGACCTTCTGGCTTCTGAGGCCCTCCCTCCTTCCTTCTTCCTGTTTCACAAATACTCAGCATGCCAAGGTGCTATACATTGGGGTATCATGTTCTTAGTGCCAACAATTGTGAGATGTTATTATTCCACTTAAGTGTTCCTCATAATAACAGCACCATACTCGAATATCACACCTGAGTCTGACAATCTCTTCTGCATTGTATAGAAAATGTAATATGCACAGCCAATGTCCTCATGGCTGGTTCTCAGGGTGTTATTATGTGCTGGGTGTTATTTTCAACTGGTCTCTAGAAAGACACCCTCTCCAGCTGCTACAGTTGAGACGTTTGACCCTTCCAAACCTCATGTTGAAATTCGATCCTCAGTGTTGGAGGTGGGGCCTAATGGGATGTGTTTGGGGCCTAATGGGATGTGTTTGGGTCCTGGGATGTGTTTGAGTCTAATAAATAGATTAATGCCCTCCCCAAGTCGGGGGGAGTGAGTGAGTTCTCACTCTATTAGTGCCCTTGAGTGATGGTTGCTAAAAAAAAAGCCTGACACCACCCCAGTTCTCTCTCTTTTGCTTCTTCTCTTGCCATGTGATCTCTGCACACACTGGCTCCCCTTCACCTTCCACCATGAGTGGAAGCAGCCTGAGGTCCTCATCAGAAACCAAGCAGATGCCGGCACCATCTTTCTTGCACAGCCTGCAGAACCTTGAGCTGAATAAACCTCTTTTCTTTATAAATGACCCAGCCTCAGGTACTCCTTAATAGCAACACAAAATGGACTAGGACACCAACAATCTTTTGCTCCAGAAATCCAAACCATCCATATCATCCCCTCTCCCCATTTCCTTCTGGTTTCAGGAAAGTTTGCTAAACTACTCAGATAGGTTTCAGAAAGTGTATGAATCAGGATAATCAATAAAAGTATCAATACCATTATGATTTTTTGGATGTGTTTCAGTGCAAGAAAGGGATTCACTGAGTGATCTTTTTAATCATCCATGTGACCACTAAACACTGCCAATATAGATAATTCCTTCCACGTTTATTAAGCAACTACTTTGCTCAAAACTTCTGTTAAGTATTTTACAGAAGTGAGGAAGAGAAGAAAGAAGGAAATGCTAACATGAATGAAAAGTCTCTTTCCTCATAGATCTTAAGTTCTAGTTTAAGAGTAAACTAAATAAATACATTGTGGCATATTTGCATGGAACACTAAGGCAACGGACTAAGTTAACTTCACTTGCATACAACAACATGCATGAATCTTATGCACACAAAGCTGGGTAAGAGAAGCTAGAGACAAAAGAGCACACACTATATAATTCTGTTAATGTAAAGCTTAAGAGCAAAATGATGCTCATGATTTCAGAGGTCAAAATAGGCAGTTCCACTTCAGGGGAGGGGGGTGGACTCTGTCAGGTGGGTACTAAGGGGCCACAGAAGGGCTTTTGTTAATTCTCTGTTTCTTGCTCATATTATATGTTAAGTGTTCACTTTGTGAAAAGACACTGAGGGGGTACATTCATGATTTTGTACTTTACCTATTTTTTACATAAATTAAAATTCATGTTTCAAAACACTCTAACAAGGTCAAAAATGTGTTTGTAATTCAAATCACATAAGGGCTAATGCCTCTAATATAAAAAGAACTACAAAATATTGTGGAAATAAACAAAGACCACCCAAATAAGAACAAGCAAAGACTACTTACTCAGAGCTTACCATATAGCAAGGCAGTAGCCACCATCATTTGCATTTGGCAGAGCCTCAAAGGCAAGCAGAGGAAGGGGAAAGATTTACAGGAAAAACAGGGAAGCCTTCAGGTATGCGCCCATCAGAGGCCATGGGCGTGGGGAAGCCATGAGCTGACTAGGAGCAGGGAGGGCATCCTACCTGATTGGGTAGGGGGTGTATTTAGCTTTCTTCAGTTGGTCTTAAGTTGGACGAAGGGATGCAAATTAGGGAAGCTGTCAGTTATTAATCAAGCCTTACACATTTGGGGGCAATTGTTTCAGGGATTATTATTTGGCTTCCTCTACTAGGTGCTGCAAAGAGTAATTTGATTTCCTGTACTGGTTACAATAGATAGTAGGTTGGCTTCCTGGGCTCGTTGCTGCAGGTTGTGGGTCAGAATTTTGCTATTGTAGATAATCTGACCATTTTCCATTTATATATCCAGTCTCTCAATATCAATGCAAAAAAGATCAACAATCCAATTTTAAAAGGCAAACATCAAACAAAAAAGTGAGCACAGTTAACATAAAATATAAATGACTTTTTAAAATGAGCAATCTTATTTATAATAAAGATATGTATTATCACTGTCATCTCTCAAGTTTGGGAGAAGATCAAAAAGTTTAATAGCAAACTTTGGGGAGAGGGTTTGAGGAAACAGATGCTCTCATTCATTGATAGTAAGAATTACAATAACCTCTACAGAAGACAGTCTAAGTAATATCTATCAAAATTACACCTGCATAGCCCTTTTAAGCCAGAAAGTCTACTTACAGGAATTTATTTTACAGAAACTCTTATACAAAATGACCCAAATAAAGTTATTAATTGGAGCTCTTTCTATCAAACAAGATATTGGGAATGATTTAAATGTCTATCCGCAGTAATATTGATTAAATATGGTAAATTATAGTACAGCCATACAGTAGAACATTATATAACTGTAAGAAACAGTAAGAAGGCTGTTTATCTTCTAATATGAAATAGACTCTGAGACACTTCATTAAATGAGAAACACAAGAATATATAAAATAGTAGGAGAGTAAAGAGTGTATACACACACACACATTGCTTGTATGTGCACACAAGGTATTTGCATAATTATGCAAAATCTTACATGTAAAGTCAGGCATCACATGGCAATGTTTTGGCCAACAAAAAACCACACATACAACAGTGGTCCCATAAGATTATACCGTATTTTTACTGTACCCTTTTCTATGGTTAGATGTGTTTGGATACAGGAATACATACTATTGCGCTATAACTGCCCACAGCATTCAGTACAGTAACATACCATAAAGGTTCGCAGCCTAAGACCAATAGGCTCTATCTAGCCTAGGTGTGTATTAGGCTGTAGCATCTAGATTCGTGTAAGTACACTCAATGATGTCTGCATAAAATTGCCTAATGATGCATTTCTCAGAATGTATCTGCCTCGTTAAGCGATCCATGACTGTACATGAGAAATTAATAACATGAGATATCTGTATCATTAAAATTAAAGAAATACAAGCATTCATATATTTCTGGTGTATGTGTGAAAAGTTTAAAATTTTTTGTAAATTTATTCTGGAAATCTATACTTAAGCACACATAAATCCTTTGACCTATGCATCTCGATTTAAAAAACTTGCACTACAAAAATGAAAGTGTCAGTATCTAAAATTATCTGTTAAACTTATTTATGGAAACATGGCTCATAGAGGCAAAATTTTGCCAAAGCAAAAGTTGTGAGCATTCTGAAAATCCAACAGTAGAGAAATGGTGAAATAAGCTACGGTATAGTCATACTATGGAATACGATTCAGATTTCGGAAAGGAGGGATAAGTCCCAGTAATACTGTTAAGTAAAAAAAAATAAGTTTGCAGAGTAATATGTCTAGTGTGTTCTCATCTTTTAAATGAAATATCTCTATGTAACACAAGCTACTTCAACAGAAAAATCTTGATAGCTCAGTAGTTTACACAGTAAAGGTTTATTTCTTTCTCACACAAAGTCCACACGAGTCAGGGGCCCTTTCTATCTGTAGTTATGCCACCTAAAACCACTAAGGTTGCCACAGCAAAGCTTCTACCCCAAAGTGACACACATCACTCCCACTCCCATTTCATTGACCAGCATTCATCACATGAACTCAGTGTATCTGCAGGGAAGCAGTGCTGGGAAATGCAGATGATACTTGGTAAGTAACAACTATCTCTTCCACAGTACATATTTGTATAGCTTAGTATATGCACATCAAATTGTTAGTATTGCTGCTCTTGAGGAGAGGTAATAAAGAAGTAGGAATATAAACATTTGAACTTTTCTATATAATATTTGACTTGTAACAGTGGGTATGTACCAGTTTTATCAATGAAATAAAATTATATTAATGTCAGGGATACTTGCATATACAACCACTTTGACCCATACACACATATATCATACCTCTATAGACAAAGCCTTCTATATGATTGACTGAGAGGAAGTGTGGGTTCGCTATAAGAGGAAGAAATTGAAAATCAGTCAGTGGTTTCAGGTTCCTGAGATGATAAGAGGGGATGGGGCACAATATACAAACTGAAGAACTGGGCTTAATAAAGAAAGCTTCTATTGTAAATTAGAGGAAACAGGTATAAAAAGAATAAATATAAAGGTGAGCTTGAGTCTTTGACATCTAGAACATGAGAAAGCATGCCTCTCATTACTGTTATTTTCTCTGTAAAAGAGGAGCCAAGGTTTTCTGTTGAGTAAGTGAAATGGTTTTGAGGTGGACTAGATTAGATAAAGTTTGAAATAATGGTTGCAGAGGATGGAAAAATGAATTGACCAGAGAAACGTATCTGTGCTGCCAGTCTTAGACACGAATGCATCTTTTCAGTTTTCATCACCTACTGGCTTCTATCAAATTTGCCACTCGTCTCCAAGACCACTACTCCACCACTACTGTCACCATTGCCGAGCTCTCGGAGCTGGCTGTAGTCCAAGTGAAAACCACAGGTCAACTCCATGGCTTCTATATATCACACACTGAACTGGTTAATGCTGTTTCCACTTCCTATTCTGGATTTGGTGAAATGATATGCTTCAGGGATAGGATTCGGCTTTCAGAGCATCAACCAAGGAGCCAGGAGGTACATCCACAAAGTTCAAGATAGTTATCACCCATGGAGAGAAACTCAGCCAGTGGGAAATAAGAAATAGTATGGGACTAGACAAATGAATCCCTTTCTTTCTTCCTTCCATCTACTACTTTAAAGGAGATATTTATTTTCTACCCAAGGTACAGTTTTTATCTGCAGCATATGTCAGGCAAACATGCTTACTAAGAGTCCTAATATGTCTCTCTAAAGCTCATCATGAAGCAGTAACCAACGTGATGACACAGCACATCTTATTGTACTCTGTGCACTGCCCTTGCTTTGCTTCTCCTTTTCCTCACCCTTTCCACCTTGGCTGGGATAGTGCAAACAAAATAATCTGCATCTTTACCTTTCCTTAGGTTCAGCTTTTTATAAGACCTGGACTAATTGGTTCAGGAAGTGGTTCAAAAAGCAGATACTCAGGATGGGAATTTGGGTGTTGGACTAGTCATTTGTTTGAAACCAACAGAGACCCTAGTGGTGGTAACTGGGGTGGTACTTAAGCTTTCACCTATGGTTAATATGAATGAAGTCTATGTAGAAAAAAGGCACTGGGAAATCAGTGGCTATTTCACTTAATCAGTTTGGAAAATATGTTAACATAAAAATGTACATTCGGACGGTTTCTTAAGACAGCCCTAGACACAATGCAAAAAGGAAATAACAGTTGCAGTGCAATCACTACCCTCCTTTCCCCTAAAAGGGCATGCTTTAAATGCCTAATTACCTGAGCGGTAGCTTTAAAGGAGACAGTTATCTCCTATATCTGCAATAGACTGTGCTGAAAATCAAGCCTAGGATCTGATTATTTGGGTTACAGAACTGCAATGGGAATTAAATGTGTGTGCTGTTTTCAGGTCTCTTATGTTATAATCAAGGCAGTGGGAAAGAAAGAGTGAGACACTGAGACCTGGATGGGAATATTTTAGTGAGTGAACCAAATAATCTTGAAAGCCCAAATGAAACTGAAGTATCCTTGCTAGCAAAAGCTGCCCCTTCCTGGAAACTTAATAATAAACTTACCTAAAGCATGTGGCTTGCATGATGATGCATTTCTTTCAAGGGATAGAGCCGCCATCCCTTTTTGCCAACTATAAAAAGTAATAACTTTGCTCCACTAATTCTCTTTGCTTGGTCTTCCAGGAGATCAAGACCAAACAGTGCTGTGAAATGGTGTCTGTAACTGATTGGACTTTTCAGGGGAGGAATAAGGGCATGTCCATTATTACAGAAAAATATATAAGAGACCTAGATATAATGGAGGACATGAGATGCTCTCGAAGGTACAAGTGGTAGACTAGCGTGTACAAAAACCTTGTTCCCCTCTGCATCAATCGGGGTCTCATCAAAGATATAACCACTAGGCAGTATTTGACCTTATGCAATTGTTGACACTGGTTGGATAGTCTCTGTAAAGCTGTTGTCTTCATATCAGCATATTAATCCTTGTCTCTGTACTCTAGGAAACCACCAGGCAATTAGAATACCCATTGGAGGCTGCACCTGATGAATTTAGGGTGGAAAACTATCTACTTTATTGTGGTGATTCCTAAGTTGCACCTTCTTGTTCAAGTATAAACACAGAAGGGTTTTGTCAAAGCATTCATGAAAAAACAGATGAGCCTCATCTCACACCTATTATCAGTGACATTTCAGACAGAAATTTTTGATATGATCTTTTCCAACTGTTCTTTCAGTAAAGACAAGTGTTGATGAAAGAGGAACAAAAGGTCATTCTGGGGGAGCAACATGAATATAATAGGTCCTTATAAAGAGAAAAAAGCAAGTTGGAGAGTTCTAATGCTGCAAGGAAAGAAGGCTTTTAAAACTTCTGCTGTCTCATTGTTCTGCCTAGGATACATTTGGAAATTAGCACATGCATATTGTGAGATTTTCCTGTTCTCTTAACATGTAAGTTACCTTGTGATTATAAGCAGAATACTTCTCATAGACTTAACAGAAATTCTAGATCCAAAAATGCCTTTGCAATATGTAGTTGCTTCTATGAGACAAAGACCTATGTACAGACAATAGGAGAAACAGTAAAAATGTTTCCCATACATTTTAATTAAACCAATATTTATTGAGCATTCCTTACAGGCCACATAAAATGGATGGCATTGAGTATATAAAATAAATTAGGACCTAATTTCAATACAACATGATGAGTCCTCTGAACGAGGAAAACCGTGAGGGCTATGACAGGAAAAGCATCTATTCCTGGGACTTCGAAAGGATTTCTGGAAGCAATCACAACCATGTGAGGTTTGGAGGATAATTAAGGCTTAGCCAGGCAAAGGAAGGAGAAGTGGTGTTTAGAAATGACCTTTAATGTGTGCTCATCACGCCACTTACTAAGTAGTTAAATATGCTCCAAGAAAAAAAAAAGTCTTACACATATATCATTCCTCAAACCTCACTCCTCTGTCTACTTTATTCTTCCAAATAAAGAAGCCAAAGAGAACAGTTCCTTCATTTGACTCATCCAACACATAAGGACACTGTCACAGAGCAAGAAGTAACTAAACTTGAGGCTTTTCAAAATCTTACGTGGATTTTAAATTTAAATAAATGCATTAATATTCTACTTGGGGATGCTTTTCACAGATGTGGAGGTTTTTGCAAGTACACTTATTTGTAGCTCAAGTTATTTCAGTAGTTAAATGTATGTCTTGCAACCTCATGGGGTGATATGAAAGACAGGGAGAGACAGAGAGTGGCAAAGAGCAAATCGGTTTCACGTATTTACATATTGAAAAAGGTTTTGCTCCAGGATTCCTAGTACATTATCAGCACTAAGTTCTTTTTTTATTCCTCTGAAGAATGAGGTCTCCTTCCGAGTCAAATAATAACATTAGCCACACCGTTGTTCAAGGCAGCCAGGCATCTCCCACAATGCAAATGGAAATGTCACCTGCCCCAGTACTTTGGCCTGGCTAATGACAAGAGAAACAAAGGAAGCCAGTTACGCACTATCTTCTATTCCTAAAATATGATTATTACAGCTTATGGCAAACCAACTGGGTAAGATATGTCTTTTGTCTCATATTTTTGAACATTTTTACTTTCTTTTTGCATTTTCATTTAAGTCTTGGAGATGAACTTTAACAAACCACAGTTTCATTCAATCTTCCAATATTTTCTCTAATTCCTCCCTGAACACTTACACAGGAAATTAAATAAATACTTTTTAACCTTTTAAAAAATATATCTGAACTATGTAGAAATAAAAAAAAAAAAAAACTTAACCGAAGCAGGTTAAAACCTTAGGATAAGTCCTTGACCCAAAAAAAATTATTTTCATTTGTTTTCTATGAGGTCTATATGTTAGATCATTTCTCCTCCTGCTTCTTTCCCCTTATGCTTCGTATATATTTCCAGTGAGTCTCTGAAGCATCTACTCTAGGAAAAGATGGCAATGGTTTGTGGAGGCAGGCTTCCCTCAGCAGGGCAGGAGGGTATACAGTATGCACTGCATCTTCCCAGAGTCCATGCTTTCAAGACCAAAAGTCTACCAAATTCCTTTCACACCTTAATACTAAATCTTTTCCATAATTATACTTATTTATCACCGTTGACCCTCGTCACCAAACAAACAAATGCCCAGGTCGTTCCTTCTTCTCTATACCCAAACCCCAGTAAGGCTACTCTCTCCTAAGCCCCTCTCTCCCCACCAAGAACCTTCCACTCAAAATTCAGAAAAGAAGCATCAGACATAAGTAATCACCACCGTATCTTCTACCTCTTCTCTGAATGTTCACTATAACTCACAAAACCTAACTCTCTGCTAAGAA
The DNA here is from genome assembly GCA_963574885.1 of Lepilemur ruficaudatus. Classification (NCBI taxonomy): domain Eukaryota; kingdom Metazoa; phylum Chordata; class Mammalia; order Primates; family Lepilemuridae; genus Lepilemur; species Lepilemur ruficaudatus. Next base: position 36,156 of record CAUYRT010050276.1, read on the forward strand.
CACTGCCTACCCTTCACTGTTTCAAATGGTGGCTGCTTCCTTTTCCCCAAAATTTATGTCACTGAGCCTAGAAGTAGGGTAGACATCCTGCTTGCTTCTGTTTCTCGTCTCAGACCAGTCTCCTTTTCTCATCCCTAAAAAGCACCAGCTTAAAACCCATTCTATCCGACTGTCCACTGGCCTTTATTCTTTTGTTAGCCCCAAGGTCATTCCTCTCATTACCTGAAGATTTTATCTGCTGCTCACTAGCACTCTCTCCATTACTACTTGTTACGTAACTATGATCCAAATTTCACTTGTGTCCTGTGGTAATTGTGAATAGGTAATTGTGAATATTTCACTCTCAGAAGCACTCCAGTTTGGTCAATAAATAACATAGTCACCTTGGCCATAATTACTCATGTTTGCAACAGGAAAATGGATGATTCTTCCAATCTCTGACATTCCAATCTCTTATTTCTTCTCATCCAGTGATACTGCCCTAAGCCTACCTTGGTTATTCATTCCCACAACCATCCCCTAGATTTTGGTATTACCAAAACACTAAACCGAGAGAGATTAAAGATGGATGACGAGAAAAGCCGCCAGGCAGAGTGTCTCCGCAAAAAAGACAGATTTTAGAAGAAAGCGGAAGAAATAAGCAAGCAGACAAACATACATCAGATGAGGGTCAGAAGGAGGGATACCTGAGACTACAAGACACTCCACGGGAGGAGGTTGAAGAGGAGAACTGGAAGGAGAAAGCCCACGAGAAGCTTGGAGACCGGCGACAAGGGTAGGTGGAGCGGCTAACTTTCCCCTCCCTTGCATCTCAGACTGCTGGTGGGCTCCTGGGCGGTTGGAGAGACCTGCTAACACCAGCCCAGAGACAGCTGCTGCCTGTGAGTGGTGAGCCTCTTGTGGACACAGCACCAGACTCCCAGCTCCCCCGGGACACCTCTCAGCCCACAGACTCAAGCCGATCGGCAGGCGCCATATTGTCTCATTCTCCCCTCCCCGCTCCCTACCCACGGCTGCCGAGAGTGACAATTTAGCCACCACCCGGAGGCATCTCAAGGGAAAAGGACCTTTCCATTTGGTGCCCTACAGCAGACTGAGGGGTACTCAGGCGGTGAGCTCCCTATCTGCCAGCCCCCCCAGGTGCTGCTGGCCCAGTGGCTCCAGGAAAACAGGGCAGATC